>JACXGI010003513.1:49651-61883 GCA_016801175.1 Esox masquinongy | reverse complement strand
GAAAGATATCAGTCAGGAGAAGGGTACAAAAGAATTTCCAAAGCATTAGATATACCATGGAACACAGTGAAGACAGTCATCATCAAGTGGAGAAAATATGGCACAACAGAGACATTACCAAGAACTGGACGTCCCTCCAAAATTGATGAAAAGACGAGAAGAAAACTGGTCAGGGAGGCTTCCAAGAGGCCTACAGCAATATTAAAGGAACTGCAGGAATTTCTGGCAAGTACTGGCTGTGTGCTACGTGTGACAACAATCTCCCGTATTCTTCATATGAATGGGTTATGGGGTAGGGTGGCAAGACGGAAGCCTTTCCTACAAAGAAAAACATCCAAGCCCGGCTGAAGTTTGCAAAAACAAACATCAAGTCCCCCAAAAGCATGTGGGAAAATGTGTTATGGTCTGATGAAACCAAGGTTGAACTTATAATATACTAATACTATAATATACTCTGATCTTAAAATGATAATTCCAAAAGGGATGTTTGGCGCAAAAACAACACTGCACATCACCCAAAGAACACCATACTCACAGTGAAGCATGCTGGTGGCAGCATCATGTTTTGGGGCTGTTTTTCTTCAGCTGGAACCGGGGCCTTAATCAGGGTGGAGGGAATTATGAACAGTCCTAAATACCAGGCAATTTTGGCACAAAACCTTCAGGCGTCCGTTAGAAAGCTGAACATGAAGAGGAAGTTCACCTTTCAGCACGACAACGACCCAAAGCACTCATCCAAATCCACAAAAGCAGACCAGAAGAAGATTAACGTTTTGGAATGGCCCAGCCAGAGCCCAGACCTGAATCCAATTGAACATCTGTGGGGTGATCTGAAGAGGGCTGTGCACAGGAGATGTCCTCGCAATCTGACAGATTTGGAGCGCTTTTGCAAAGAAGAGTGGGCAAAGATTGCCACGTCAAGATGTGCCATGCTAATAGACTCCCACCCAAAAAGACTGAGTGCTGTAATAAAATCAAAAGGTGCTTAAACAAAGTATTAGTTTAAGGGTGTGCACACTTATGCAACCAGGTTATTGTGAGTTTTTTATTTTTATTTTTCCCCCTCAAAGAGTTTGTTTTTCAATTGAATTGTTCACGTTATAGGTCACATTAAAGGTGGAAAAAGTTCTGACATGATCTTTCTTTGTCTCATTCTTTTACATCACAAGAACCTGGCATTTTAACAGGGGTGTGTAGACTTTTTATATCCACTGTATAAAGTGTGGGTTGTAACAAGTATTAATATTAATCAGCAGTTAATAACAAAATAATTTATTTTATTTTAATAATTTATTTTGTGAAATAAGACTAATAGACCTAATAAAACCTTTTCATATGATTTTAATTACTAAACCAAGAATTGTGTGTGTGTGCGTGTGGGTGTGTATGTGTGCGCGCACTGTCTTACCACCGAGTCTAGAGCAGAAACTAGGCTGGTGAGGATCTCCTGCCTGGCCGAAACCTGTGGGACCCGGAGTTCGACCCGGGAGTTAGTCCTTATCCCATCACATCCTGACTTCCTCATCTGAGCCATTCCTCCACTGAGTGAACATCAAACCAAGAACAAAGTTGTGTTATAAAGATGAACTGAAATGGTAATTTGTGTCTGTTTAGATTTTTAAAAAATGGATGTTGTCTAATCTTCAGGGAGTAGGAAAGCTGCCTCTAACACTGTTTGGTCAGTTCAGAATTTCCCCACTAATAGCAAAGGTTACGATTGGTGATGGGGAAGCAGGTCCTATACAAAACCTCACCCCGGAGTAAGCCACATTGTTTTGTATTTTTACAATGTAAGTTTGCTGAAAACACATTCTCGTTTTCAGCAACGACCAATCTTTTTTGCAGTTATAGTAATATAGTTAATTGCTATCTTTATTTGTTAGGTTTGTTAAGTAGCCAAAGCAAACATATTGTGTGAAAATGCCAGACTAATTAATTCAACCCACATACCTGTGCTACAGGTTGTCAGTACTCAGGTTCCAAGCCACATCATGCAACAATCAAAACAAATTCCTGAATACGTCAAAAAAGGATGTTGATGTAAATCAGTCTAGAAAGGCTTACATAGCAATTACTAAGGCTCTGGAGTTACACCAAAACCACAGCCAGAACAATATTGTCCAAATGGAGAAAGTTTGGGACAGCATTTAATCTGACGAGTGTCTGTCCTGCTAAAATCTCTCCAAAAGCAAGGCGAAAAACCATTGAGAAAGTCTAAAAAAATACATATTTTTTTAAACTCAAACAACATCCAGTAAAAGACCATGAATGCTCGTTTTAAAATATCTGGATGATCTTCAAGAGTTTTCGGTCAAAGTTCTATGAACAGATTACTCAAAAGTGGAACTTTTTGAGCGACGTGGACCCCCTAATGCCTGGCGAAAACCTTACACTGCGTTTCATATTAAAGTACCGCATGTCAAGCATAGTGGTCATAGTGAATCAGGACCAGGACAACTTGCCATCATTGAAGAAACCATGATTTCTGCTTTGTATCAGCAAATTCTACAGACGAGCGTTAGGCATCAAGACAATAATCCAAAATACGCAAGCAAGCCCACATCAGAATGGTCAAGTTTTGGAATGGCCTACTCAAAGTTCAAACCTACACCCCATTCAAATGTTGTGGCACGACATAAAACAAGCGATTCATGCTCAAAAATTCAAAAATGTGACTGCATTAAAGCAGATCTGCATGGACGAGTGGGCCAAAATTCCTCCATACTTTGAGAGACAGATTAATACCCACAGGTGTTTTGGTTGCTACTAAATGTGGCATAATCAATTTGATTCTTAGTGAGCAATTCATTTTTCACATGGTGGCACTGGGTGTAGATCTGATAACATTCAATGCCAAAAACGTTATAAATACTACTAATAATACCACCACAGCTAAGATGTCACTTTACCATTCAGTGTATCAAGAACACAACAAGTAATCAGGTTTAACAACAGGGTTTGTTTGCATTTTTAACTGTAATACAACGTGGCGGTGTGAGGGGAAAGGGGGGTTGTTGGGGAGAGGTTTCTTCTCATTAATAGGCTTTAAAAGTGCCAGTAATTCCCTCCATGTTATGCTAATACCCAAATCTGTCACACACATGTGAAAGTGGCTAATTACGTTAAGCCTTTGTCAGCCAATTAAAGCTAGCTCAGATTATTTATTTCAATACCTTCATCCTTTATTTGCTCTCCTTAGAAATGGTACGCTTGCCAAAGAAAGGTAGGTTCAAGGTTGCTATAAAACAACAGAATGTATGAACTGACCCAAATTGTGTTTGTCCCCCATTAAGCAAACAACAGAGAGGCATGCAGGAGCGAACTCATGTTGCCTAACATTTTCATAACAAATGTGTCATATGTCCACTTCCAGAGCAGTGTCAATGCAAAGTCAAGCAAAGATACAGCGAATATGTAGGAACAGAAATAGTAGCCTGTGTCGTGTAAAAAACGGCAATCCTAATTCCAGGCAATGTGTTCTCATGGCAACAACAATCCATCTCCTTGGAAACTAATCTCGAGGCATTTGAACAATGCTGCTCTGGCCTTTAATCTCTTCAGACACTAGGATCCATTATCCTAGCCTCCGGGCAGCACCAAAAAAGCAGACTCCAGTCCACACTAAGGGAGGGTATAGAGAGAGACAGCCTCAGCTGCACCGATTTGCCTGTCTGAATCGGCCTCCCCTGAGCCCGCACAGCAAACATAAGCCCCCTCAAAAACTATAACGCCACCAAAATAGACTGACCTATGTCACTCCTATCTTTAAATTAACTTTGGAGTTTTAAAGAGGTAATTCACCCCCAGAAACACCTCATGAAGCACCTATCTTTAGTCAGTGGGTAAAAATACTTCATGCATAAATTCACTTTGGTGATACGATTTCTAGCTACCTAGCGACAGGAATAAATTAACCTAGACAGCCAGCCTATCAAGGGAGAGCATTGCGTGTTACGTTGTCAAAATTAGTTTTAACAGATTTTTTCAAAATATTTCTAATGTTGCTTGCTAACGTATAACTATTACGTGCAGAAAATGTCCAAAAACGTTGTTATTACCAAATTCTTCTTTGGCCCAATTCAACTAAATCCAGCTATCTACCACCAGGGACCTCAACCAATGACTTGATCACAGCTCAGACTGAACTGAGATGTATTGCAGTCCGGTACGAATACTGGTACCACCACACCCCTTACATACACAAAATGGCTATTTTGCCTCCTTAAGACATTTGGAAAGAATTAAACTAAAACAATTTAACTGGTTGCAATAAGCGGCCTGTCTCTCTTTAAAGCATCTCATTTTTTGATGTCACCAGACTATAGTGCCTAGAATATTTTGACAGTGTAGTGTGCCTTGATTGTGGCACAAACAATCCTAAACCTAATAAACAAAAAGAACCACAACAGCACACTTATACTTCAGAAGTCGTTCTGGTATACTCTGATCTTAAAATGATAAACTGCTGTTCTGGCTGCCATGGTTAAATGCTCAAGCTAATGACATCCTAACTCATTTGAGTCTCCCCTGAGAAAGCCAGCAATGCCTTCATGTCATGCAAACCTCTCAGCCTAGAGAGAGCAGAGCTGATACTTGTTGAATAATTGCCCAAGCGGTATTTAGCCAGATATATTAGGTAGAAGAAGGGGTATCATGGTTCTCTGAGCTGATTTTACACTAAGAGGCTTGGGGCTCTCGCTGCCATTGATACAGAATACTTTGCTAATACCCATTAACAAGCCACTTCGGTCGCAGACCTTTGAAAGACCACAACTAAATATCTAAATTGTTAGGCTCCGTGCTAATCATTTTCTTTTAATTGCATTGAACTCCAAGCATGATCCCAGAGGTTCTAGTACATCTGTTAGGCAATTTTGCTCATGTTGTGGTATAGGACAAGCCATGAGTTGAACTAGTTTCATATGGCTGGGAAATCCAGGTAGTTCTGGAATAGTTTGAACGAGGGCTGTCAAACTTAACACAATAATAACACGTACATCTTTGAACAAAAATGTAGATAATGTTAATGAGTTTCTTTAAATAACAGCAGTAATGTTCTTCTGTAGATATTATCATAACAATAATTTGTTTCAGAAGATGACATTCATTACATTCAGCTATGTTTTTTTTTTCTTTGGTCAGAAGATACTCTCATTGTAGAAACTTGTGAGTTCATGTTGAAGAACAGCCTTGGTAAGTTCTAAGAGCTGTAGGGCCTACGTCTATTACATGAATCTGTGGATTTCATTACATGGACATGTTAAAATTATGGTATTTCTATATTTATATAAAGTAAGAGTCCAGTGCGGACTCACCTGAATGGGTAAAACAAAGCATTATGTTATCAGAACATTTCCATATTATATCAGCAACAGTACTGGAATTATGATGTTTCTCAGCATATGGCTCACAACGCTCTGTGGTTTGTGAAATAAAAGCGAACCTTTTTTTCCATTAACATTTCAACAACATTGATAGTTACTGTCCTTCAAAATGTTGAATATGTACACAAATCTCTGTGGTAAAACATTAAAAATATTAGAAATCACTTTCAAATAATCAATATATGGAAAAAGTAGGGTTACAAAACAGGCACACATATAGTGCTGCAACAATGGTTCGATTCGGGCCTACTGCCATTTCAGCACACTCTCCCATACCCACTTTGTCATCTCTGTCAATAACACATCAAATGCACCTTAAAATATATCTTTAACAATATTCCCATCAAAGTAGGTGAAATGGATCATTGCAATACACTATTTACTTGGCAGCATTCACTAATCATATTAGTTATTTCTTTGTTACATCATTGTCTCCCAGTTCTGCTTTAAAAATAACATACTGTTTATAATTTATGCTGTCCTGTATCTTGCAATTCTATGCCACCGGCCAGGTCATCACTGAAAATGAGAACTGGGTCTCAGCTGACCTACCTGCTTAAATACTATATGTTCATTATGTAACCACTTTTAAATGGAAATACAAATATTTTGTGGATTAGACAAATTAGCAATTATCTCCTTAATGTAGCAAAAATAACTTAAATTATTGTTACAAACCCTTCAGTATTTAATATTTTAAGATGTGTTTATAATATGCCATTATACCACTATTATACCTTACTAACATTATAGCCTACAATTCCAATGTAATTAATATCACTCTTATTTGAAATAATTTGTGTGCTCTGAATCCTGCCTGAAACTTTCATGATGACCATCCAGTGTTGAAATATCGTACGTTTTTGGACGGAAAGTGCTGAATTTAAGAATACACAGAGGTGATTTGGTACTTTATTGACAAGGGATAGAAATTGAACTGTCTCTGAAACTCTTCTTCATTACTTAAAATACGATATCAGCAACGCTTCGAGAAATCCTGTTTTCGGTGTTCTGTGCTCCGGAGAAGCTGTTCTATAACATGGAATACTACCAGTACCAAAGTTTCATTTGAACCCCACTCTACTTAGTTGAAGGAGTAGCTAGGCTATCTATGGAGGTAGGCTACCACTTGTAACATTTACTGTCTACTGAAGCAGCATGGCAATTGGCTACTATACTCAACGATGTATTATTACGTTACTTATGCCACAGGTATAGCCAGAAGACCCTCGACACATACGACTGTACTGTATGCATGTACTTCAACTGCTCCATAAACTTGTTTGGGATCAAGTTCAGTGACGTCTCGACAATATGATAATGTGTGTTCATGACATAATAGCTAACTAGCTACTTACGCCGTTAAAAAAACTACACGCCCAACTCTTGATCACCGTAGTTCGCTAGCTGGTTTACTGCCATTGAATGAGAAGGTTTGCTGCCTCACTGTATGGACGTTACACAAAAGAGTGAATGGGATTGGGTTATCAACGTAATTCAACCAATGTAAATGTGGGCTGGTTTGCTAGCTAACGCAACAGTATCTAGATACTGTAATTGTTGAGATTAAACACTTCGCTTGCCGAGTTTAATATAATAAGCTAACTATTGTACCTACCTAAAGTAAAATGGTGGGTAGCATCAACGCACGAAATGTAATATGCAACCTGTTTTAATAACAGGCAAAAAACAATGATTTGATGGCTAGCGAAATTAGCTTTCTTTCTTGCTAACTAGCTAGCTAACGTTAGCCAGCAGAACGCACGCAAAACGACTCATAATGCAACATTAAATTGTACAGTTGGCTGGGAATGTAACGCTGTAGTTACAGAAATCCAATACACCCGGTTTTAGCTACATGTTGCCCAATAACGGTACAGTTGTTGGCATCTGCTACATAACTATTGTAATCAAAAAAGGAAATCGGCTCATTTTTTGGCGTTGTTAGCTAGCTAGCTAGAATAACATTTAGCTTGCTAGCTGGCCCATCTCCTCCCCCAGAATTATAATCTGTAATTTCACAATTTGTACGGTCATAAAAAGTAATGTGCTCCCCAGCGACACGGTTTTATGCTTAAATGTTTATGAAAATTACAATAACACGAGGCATACCTTACCAAAATCAACTGAACGTTTAGATGTCCTTATACTGTCAATCCCAGAATAGCGTTATTCCCCGTTTAATCCAACCGAAACTGTTGTGTTGGGTAGAATTTCCATATAAAACGTAGCATTATCGGGTTTTCAAAACATTGTAAACTGGAGATTTACTGTAATCCACATCTGTCGCTTGCAAAACGTTATCACCGAGATTATTTAAATGTTCCCCTTTTCTTACTATTTTCTTTAACAGTGGAGTGTGTCCCCTTTCCCCTTTCTTTGTTCTGTAATCCAGTAAAATTGAAACTCATTCGCCTCCGCTAATCCCAGCCCAACTCAACAACAGCATCTATTGGCTGTAATTTACATACAGGATTAAGGAACCTCTGGTTAACCATAGGGGAAAACTCGTCTGGGAGAAGAACGTGATGCGACAAACAAACTGAATATTTTACTTTTTCAGTTTAAACCTGGTTGCGTAAAAAACAACCTTTCCAAGTCGTTGAACATTTGAATAGAAAAAAAAACATGATATATAGTTAGTAAAACAATTGGTTTTAATTTTTTTTTAGAATGGACTCAATGCGACTGACTATTATAATGGGAAAGATAGCCTAATTGCCAGGTTATTAATAGTATTACCAGTATTTACACTAGCCACCTATAGTAGAAGAGGACACCTTTAAAAAAGTATTCAAAATGACAACAATATAGTTTACTTAACATCAGTATGATAGAGTTTCAGTTGAATTGTGAACTATTTTGGTCAACCACCTGAGTAGTGTCATAACTGTCCATGTGATCTGTCTTGCTTCGTTTTGTGACATTGGCCAAGTGCATAAATGATGAATAGCATCAGCCTACTTTGCCCCTAGTGTTTGAGTGCAGTATTTTACTATTTGTTTACACTTTTAAAAATACATTTCGGAACTTTCATGCTGACTTCACAGCCCGTTTGGCAATTGTTCCAACAACGATACATCACTTTCACAAATGAGCCAAATGGTTTACACTGTTGGCAGTGTGTATGCGCACTTGGTTAACGTGCGCAAGGACACTACAAACAGGATGTAAGTGAGACAACTCTTCTAAATGTAATACGTATCTAATAAACGAATAACAAAACATAAGAAAATAACATCATATGTCGAAATGAAAACACCACAGTCCTTTGCCGAATTGTTAATATTTAATGACTCAATCAAATAAATCAACACAGCAATCAAGGGTATTAAGTGTTTCTTATCAAGGCAATATACAATATCCAATTTGTAGCTTCAGTTTCGCTGACTGGGGGCCAGCCCTAAACTTAATCTTGGAAATGTAAATTCCATGTCTTACATTACACATTACCCACATTAAGATAACTTTCTACCAAAGACAGTCTGCTTTTCAAATGTTACCCTATTCCCTACATAGTGCACTACTTTTGACCAGAGCCTTAGGCCCCTGGTGCCATTTCAGACACAGACATAATTTCAATCTCCCATACATACATTAATGAACTGCACTTAGAATCTCCCCGTTTACTTTTTAAATGGAGATAACAGTATTTGGAAGACTGTAATATATCAATTATGTATGTTGTGATTAGCGGTTGTCTGTCATTCTACAAACAAGGGAGGGAGTTACAGTAGTGATCCTGTTTTCTATATAGCCCAAAGAGCTCTAGTCAAAAAGAAGTGCGCTACAAGGGAGAAGGGTGCTATTTAGGACACAGCCAAGACATTCCATTGTTTGGATTGTCCTCCAAACAGCCCTTGAGTATCCTGTTCTAACCAAAGGACATGGTGATCCCAAGGCATCAAATGTATTTAAATACATTATCAATAATTGGAAGTTAATACTGGTACTTTTTTAAGCCGCGCATGTAAAAATTACAAAGTGGCACGGTTTCCCACTATCCAGTAAAGACATTGTAGAATTAAAGGAAAACACAGTTCAAATGCATAAACCAATAAACTGACAGCTTTTAAGTGCACATAATGGCACCAAGTTGGTTAAATACACTTTTACATAATGCACAGGTTCAGATAATGCAGCAATATTCATATCTGCCTAAATCCGGTAGCATCCCTGTCTTATTCACGTGTTCAATACTGTACACAGCAAGAGTCTTTGAAAATAAAGGAGCTTGAGCAAATTGTTATAAACATTCATGGCCAAATCAAATCAGCTACAGTAATCTAAGGATCAAAATCAGAGTGATAAATAAATAAAACAAAACATGGTGGATGAGGCCAAATTATTCTTTGTTTGAACTGTTTACCAGAATCATGTTATTTTCTTTGATCTTTAATAAACTACTATAAAATGTCCAAATGTCCAATACTATCCATGGTGCTAGTCTGCAGGGTATGTACCAGTTCTCAAAAGTTGTACTTATAGTGTTTCTTCTCCACATCCATCTACCCTTTAGTAATATCTGTAACCTGTCTAATAGGTGATTTTGCAACAGAATAATATTGAGATAGAAAGTGATTGTTTTGGTAGTAACTGTAAACAGAAAATGTAATCTGGAGTCCACGGGGTGGTAGTCCCAAGGCTTAGCTAACATCGTACTGGCTTCATCTTCTTTTAAAATGTTCCTCTGCAGTTCCGGTCTTCTCCTATATCAGTGTTGCTCCTGGTGCACAAGTCATGAAATTGAAGAAGAAAGATCAAATATAAAAGTCAAAATATTAATTTAGGGTTCAGATTAAGCCCTGGCTTGGACAAAAAAATATCTCCAATACAGCTTCTCTATTGAGCAAAGACCTAAACTGTAAAACATCTCCTACAGTAGTTTACTGTCAGCCAGTTTACCTTTACCTTATTTCACAATTTTCAATACTGTTACTATAATTGATTCACAGTATTAATAGTGCTAATGTAGGTGATATATGGTAACAAATACTCATACTGTTGTCTTTGGTACAAGTGTTTTATGGTAACTTACAGTCAACTGGCTACCAGTAAGTTACAGTAAAGTCAGTGCAAAAACACAATATGTTTTACATTGTACTGTATTATATTGCTCAATTAAATTAAATGCTACAGTAATTTGAATTAATTGAGGAGAGGAAGGGTTAGTATTTTACAGACATTATTGTTATTACATGGATTGGGGCAAGGTAATGTTCTGTCATATTATACCATAACAAAGATTTTCTTTTAAAAAACAGGTTGGTCAAAACAAGCATTGTGATTCATTGAGAAGCTTTTCAAGTCATATGAAAAAAAAACTGTTAACAATGAGTAGATCTACGATGCAGATTTACAATAGGTTATTGCTTAGTGAGAAATATGTGTTTTTATAAGTCAAATTTATTCAATACCTCAATACTCCATCACCCTTCATTTGCAAGGATAATGACACTAACTGGGGAACACCCTGGGAGGGTCTTAGACCCTTCAATGCATGGACTGGCCTCTTCTATTTAAACTACAGATTTCAACAGAGTTAATGTCTGGAGATTGAGAACTGTTTCTTTGTGGATTTGCATGTGTGCTTGAGGTTATGTTCTTGCTGAAGGCAAGAACAAGTTTGAGGGTGACAGAGGCAACAAGGCTAAAATATCTTGATACTTATTAAAGTTAATGAGGGCCACAGAAAAGGTGGAGGGAAAATATCTCCATAACATGAAATACCAATTACCATGTTTTCCTGTTAAAAATAGCTTTATAACATACAGTAAAAGATCAACTACCATATTTCGAGGAGTAAAATAACATCCACAACAAAGAGCAACCATGAGTGAAAAAAGGTTCTTTCATTAAGTATTAGAGGAGAGGTGTGCACACCAAGGCATTGACAGCTTTTTATTTTGTATTATGTTTCCAAGTAATATTCCATTTGTTTTTCACTGAAATATTGTTTGTTATAAGATCTTATTAAAGGTGAAAAAAGATATGACATGATCTGTCTTGATTTCACCCTGTACGTAAACATAAGCTGCATTTTCAGTAAGGGTGTGTAGACAATTTATATCCATGGTAAATGCAAAAACATGCATTTTTTATTTTGTATAGGAAAGTAACTAAATCAAGTAAGTGTCAAGCAGTAGATATTGGCACACTTCACTTTAGATGAGGCACAGGTTACAAAAAAACTTTAAGTTGGGGGATTGGATGGTGGCTCTAGCGTGTATGGTCTTAGAGACTGATTTGTTATTCTGTTACAGGTGCAGTAAAAAATGATGGCTTGTCAGGGATGAACAGTTTATTTATGTTGCAAGTTAGGATAATTAATGAGACGGTTAGGAGAGCTAACACAGGGTCGTGTTATGCTGAATTTGGGGCCCCAGAGGACATGCCTGGTGAGCCTGTCAGTGATAAACAATGCACATGAAATACAACAATTTTAAATCAACTATTTATAAGAACAAAATATTGCATATAAGATAAAAAAATGCCAATATGTTTTCTCTCTTACTTCAGGGGATTTGCTTTGATCCCCCAAGTGGTTTCTGTGTTGAAATATTCACAAACAGTAAGCAAATGACTACAGTGTTTTGCAAAGCATTATTTACGGCAATGTCAAAAATACAACCAATGTTTCGCGTGGATGTTGAATATTTTTCCACAAAGCATTCTAATCTAGTGTATTCAGAATATACAGGATGACATTATTAGTATTCCAATTAGTTACCGGCAAACAGAACAAACAAACACATACACATAGAAACACACAGACACAGACACAGACACACACACACACACACACACACACACACACACACACACACACACACACACACACACACACA
>JACXGI010003513.1:0-49551 GCA_016801175.1 Esox masquinongy | reverse complement strand
AATATATATTATTTTTTTTACAGTGTAGTCTTTACTGTGATCGGAAAATCGGTTCTTAGGATGCATACTTTTGCAAACCTCGCATTTTGAGCGGGATGTGTAATGCGTTTTTTTATATGTGCATAATTTAAGGAGAATTACTATCATACCTCAGTAAGCCATGAAATTCCAAGTTTGAAAGCAAATGGTTCTGATGACATGGGGCACATATCGGCAAAGACATTACAAAAACATCAAACAAACGTTAGTGGACCCGTAATGACTCAACAGAGCCACTTGACTCGGCAGCGCTACAATAAGTGGGCAAGTATTGCGAAATGTGTCTTTAATGTTGTATAAAGTGTAGTTGATGTGCTATAATGATGAGTTAAAACCTACATCTTGAGTAAAGGAAGAATCCTGTTGATGAATTCCATTGGCTGAACTGGCATCACCATGCACCTGAAAGACAATCATAAAAGTAACTACAATCAAGCTCCTGTGTATTTCACATTACTCAAATTCAAACTCCTGAATATTCTAAATTTGTATCGAAAACACCTCAGTTCCACTTTATATGAACTACATTGACATGTTTTTACAGTATCTGGTAGTTACGGAGGAAATACAGTGTTGTTAGCTACTTTGAGGTATATGTACTTACTATGACTAAGTTATGTGGTTGTCCAACATAGCTAAATTGGTGTCCCACATTGGCACACTTAAAAAGTAAAAATGTAAAATACAAATAATGTAAATACTGTGCTATAGTGTATAGCAAAAAAATCTGGGAAATATTATGTTGTACTGTACTATTTATACTGGTCAGAGTTTTTTTTGCTCAAAAAGGAAGCAGTTTTCAATACTTTACTTAGCAAAGATAGTCGCTCTAAGCCTTTTAAAAAATGTTTTGTGCATAGAAGAAAACATTGGGAGGGACCATAGACCATAAATTCCCAACAGGTTGATTGCAAGATACTGGTAGCTCCATTAGTAGTTAACAAAACAATTCTAAATGTTCCTGGAGTTTTTTTATGCTCCACCACCAACTCTCAAATTTCTATCACGTGTATTAGACAGTTATGATCTAATCAATGCAAAATTGACATTGCCCCATCCCTCTTCAGCCATTAATGACTTAAGCCAAATCTAACAAAATCTGGCAATCAATTTTCAGCATGTTGCTTATGTTTATCCAAGTGGTCCTGTAGTTTAATCACTCGAGGCAAGGCAATCCAGTTCAACCTACACCCATCCAATAATGAACAGTGTGTACTGGTCTCTGGGGAACCCTTGAGCACTGGAATACAACAATTGTCAAAATGGCGCTAGGATTATTTTCTGCTCATGCAGTCTCATTTCAATGCTAAACCGAAGGAGTTTTGCTTCAGTGAGATGACATAAAACAAGAGGTAAGTACCCTAACATTTTAGTACCTGCATCTGTAGCTTTCATTACATTTAACATTTCACTTTTAGTGATCTAGTGTTATGAACTATGTTTAGTAGGGAAAACAACCACATATCACATTCATTGCAAGCACATCCATGTTCATAAAAACAGCCAACATCAACAAAATTACTCCAATATCAAAACAGCCAACATCAACAAAATTCAATTGCAAGGCTAAACAAGGGCTAGCTATTGGTGGAACGGGATAAATTTACCTGGCTCTTCTCTGGGCGTGTGCGCATCGCCTGCACTAACTGGTCCACTTCCTGGTTATGCTCCAAGGCTCCCCTCAGGGCCTCCTCTGTGCTTAGGAGCCGTTGGCGAAGACGGGTCACCTCAGAGTCCAGGGCAGATGGGTCCAGCATAGAGTAACGCCGGTGTTCTGGAGATGAGCCCCTCTCCCGGCCCTGAGAACATATACATCACGTGTAAGATTCAATTGGGTGTTCATTTAGCCCATAAGGAAGACAATAGACTTAGGAAGACAACAGAAAAGGACAGGACATATTAACTGGGAATAACAACAAATATGTACAATTTGTCTAAGTTCATAAATAAAGTATTTGTTGGACTGTCTCTCTATGCACACTATTAGAAACTGCAGCATACACATAATAGCGTCATCAAGTTCTTTCATCTCTCACCCTAATCCCAACAATGGTTACCAGTGCATATACATCCCTAAATTGGTGGACACATAATGTAATTCAAGATGGGCACTGTGACGGACATACAGTTGTGCTCATAAGTTTGCATATCCTGGCAGAAATTGTGAAATTCTGGCATTGATTTTGAAAACATGACTGATCATGCAAAAAAAGTGTCTTTTATTTAAGGATAGTGATCATATGAAGCCATTTAATATCACATAGTTGTTTGGCTCCTTTTTAAATCATAATGATAACAGATATCACCCATTTGGCCCTGATCAAAAGTTTACATACCCTTGAATGTTTGGCCTTGTTACAGACACACAAGGTGACACACACAGGTGAAAATGGCAATTAAAGGTACATTTCCCACAACTGTGGCTTTTTAAATTGCAATTACTGTCTGTGTATTAATAGTCAATGAGTTTGTTTTCAGCCAAAAGAAAGATTTCAGCCAAAACTGTCAGAAGAATTGTCTGGGATACAAAGAAAAACCCACAGGTAACCTCAGGAGAAATAAAGGCTGCTCTGGAAGAAGACGGTTTGGTTGTTTCAAGGAGCACAATACGACGATACTTGAACAAAAATAAGCTGCATGGTCAAGTTGCCAGAAAGAAGCCTTTACTGTGGCAATGCCAGAAAAAAGCCCGGTTACTATATGCCCGACAACACCTTGACATGCCTCACAGCATCTGGCACACTGTAATTTGGAGTGACGAGACCAAAATAGAGCTTTATGGTCACAACCATAAGCGCTATGTTTGGAGAGGGGGCAACAAGGCCTGTAGTGAACAGAATACCATCCCCACTGTGAAGCATGGTGGTGGCTCACAGATGGTTTGGGGGTGTTTGAGCTCTGAAGGCACTGGGAATCATGTGAAAATTGATGGCAAGATGAATGCCGCATGTTATCAGAAAATTCTGACAGACAATTTGCATTCTTCTGCACGAAAGCTGTGCATGGGACACTCTTAGACTTTCCAGCACGACAATGACCCTAAGCACAAGGCCAAATTGACCCTCCAGTGGTTACAGCAGGTTCTGGAGTGGCCATCACAGTCTCCTGACCTTAATATCATTGAGTCACTCTGGGGAGAACTCAAACGTGCGGTTCATGCAAGACGACCAAAGCCTTTGCATGACCTTGAGACATTTTGCCAAGACAAATGGGCAGCTATACCACCTGCAAGAATTCGGAGCCACATAGGCAACGATTACAAAAGACTGCACGCTTGATGCTAAAGGGGGCAATACACAATATTAAGACCTAAGGGTATGCAGGCTCTTGAACAGGGGTCAGTTCATTTTTTTCTTTGTTGCCATGTTTTGTTTTATGATTGTGCCATTCTGTTATGACTTACAGTTGAATGTGAATCCCATAAGAAATAAAAGACGTGTTTTGCCTGCTCACTCGTGTTTTCTTTACAAATGGTACATATTTTACGAATTCTCCAAGGGTATGCAAACTTTTGAACAAAACTATCCCTGACCCTCCCTTAACCTCTCACCAGTAGAAGCAGTTTGTCTCTCAGAGTCTTGATGTCATCCTGGAGTTTCTGCTCTTTCACCCTCCACTCGGCTTTGTGCACCTCTCGACTTAGATCTCGGTCTAAACCAGACGAGTGGCGAGGGGAATCCAGCAGTAACACTCTCAACTCATTCAGACTCCTGAAATATGCGGACAATACCGTAAAGAATGATGTTAACATGCACCCTTGCCTTCCTGATTCAGGGTAATCTGGTCCCAAACCTGACTCTGCTCTTGTCAACTCCAATGCTGTCTTTGAAATGACTATGTAATAAGGAGTTGACAGGAGAGCAAGAAACTGGCAAACATAATAGACTCAGAGTTGTACCCCCATTAAATACCATATCCTATATACAATATGTGCTAAGTGCTTTATTCAGATACCAAAATCCTAATAAAGACTTTTTATACACGTAAAAAAAAAAAAACCTCACCAATTGCTTACTCTTTCAAACAAACCCACTCAAAGGAAGCTGTCTTGGTACAAGCATTTTGAGGGAAATTACAAATTCATGTTTGCCTTCAGAAGCCAATCTCAAAAAATAAGAAAACCAACCGTTATTCTGTGAGATGAGTGGATTGCAAAAGGAGAAATGGAGCTTACATGTTAACATTTGTTTAGTCAACAAACATCCTCAAAATTAGTTCAAAGTAAACAAACATGATGAGTAAATTTACAAATTATTGTTGGTGTGTAATCTTTTAAGAGTAAGCCTATTGGAACACTTGACAGTAACACAGCATTCTCAGCCATGACAGTGCTTTGATTTGAAGGGTGAAAAGGCTCTTTGGCCCTGATTGTAATCAGAATAATTGTCTCCTTAATAGCTTTTAACCTAAGTGGATTGATCCTCATAAAACTAGCGTATGTCTTGGTGACTGCATATCAAAGACAAGCTTCAAGTGTTTTGTCAGTCTTTGAAAACTCACAATTCTAGCAGAAACCAATATGTATGAAGAGTGGGGCAGATTGACAAGAGTGCATTATCAAAAATCACATCAGCTTTAGATTAAGGCAAATTATTGGTTGTGGTAGTGGCATAGGCTTGCAATGCTTCATTCCCTTATTTTAAAGCAAAAACACCGAGCTGTGATGGAAAATCAACAGTCCTTTCAGTGTCTTTCTCTCTCTTTCCTTGTTAAATTACCTCTCCTTTTTCAACAGCTCCTGGCTAATGACGACCAGCTGTCCTGATGCATCATGGGACTTCTTGGTCATGGACTCGAGGTCGGCTTCCAGGCGTATCTTCTCCTTGACAAGGGCGTCAGTTCTCTTTTCACCTGAGCGAACTTTTCCCTCCAAGGCTGGCGGGCCAAGAATGGTTGCAAATGGATTTTGTTAACTTTTACGTGTGTGGGCTAGATGTGCTGCAGTGTTGGAGTTTCAAATATATATGTATATGTTTGAACCACTAAGGTCTTTGTAGTGGCATCATTTACCAGTTATCTGGGATTTGAGGGCATCAATCTGTGATGTGAGACTGAAGACGTCTTTTTCCCTTTTGTTCAGATTCTCCATAGTTTCTGAAAGAAACATAAAATCACTGTTCAAAAACCTTGGACTCTATATCTTACAGTAGAATCAACAGCTTGTTGAGGTCTGACATTTGAAATGCTTTACTATAACAAAGGTTTGACATTAAGGGTCTCTAGTTTGACATTCTAATTTACTTAAAAATGTGTCCAGTAACCTTACAGTATCAGGTAATTAACATTGACAATACCTTCAACATTCTGTTTTAGCTTCATCTTCTCCTCTGAGATGTCATTAATTTCTATAACCTGAAATTGAGACAAAATTGAGAGTTAGAAGCTGCATCCAATACAAATAAGGACTTAATTTGTTTATTGATGGCAAGGATGGTGAAATACACAAGGAATTAGAAAAGCTTAGATAATGTATCATCTCAAAGATCCACAGTCAGTTAAGTAATCTTCGCCTATCTTCCATTCTGGAATTTTCTTTTTGTTAGGTCCTGGCTGGGGTGCCTCAAGGCATCTCTGTGCGCTTGTGTTTAATTATCTCCAATCGGAGGCAGCTGCTCCCTACTGCCTCTGATTGGGGATCCTATTTATGTTGCCCTTGTTTTTGCTTCAGTTGTGTATGCTTCAGTTTTGTGGTTCGACTCTCCTTTTATTGTATTTGGTTCAGTTGTAAGCCATGAAGAACATTAAAAGGATGATTCCCTTAAACCCTGCGCCTGTGTCCTGCCTCCCTCCGCACTGTGACACTATTAAGCTCTGATTCCTGTTTAACAGTTCAAAAGTGGTGGAAATGTCCAAAATTATCATTGCTCCTACCTTATCATTGCTCATCCCTGCTGAGTAAAATTGGCAGCGCAATTTGCAGATGTTCAGAACCATAGAGAGTGCACTCAAGCCAACCACCAGTGCCCGCGGAACGTTCTGAAAACAGCTAGCAGGGCCAACCCTGCTCAGCTGTTTCCATCAGGGCCAATGGTGGGGTCTATGAGGATATCCAGCAAGGTAAGCTCCAGACCTAAAGTAGTAACTGCAAGGATCTACAAGGATCATGCTGTGTAGCGACAGTTTCCTGACACACACCAGCAAGCCGGTGAGGCACCAGAGTGTCTTAGGTGGTTTGATCTTATTTTTTTAAATTGCAGCCGATTTTGGCCTGGATGTATAATATGTTGGTTATAAGTGCAGAATCAATATAAAATCACTACCAAACTTCAGTTAGCCATGAACTTCCAAGTGTGAAAGTGAATGGTTTGGATGACATGGGACACAAATCGGCACACAAATGACATAATGAACTATTCCTGAGAGCTATTTTGGTACTTTTACAACCAGTGCCCAAAACATAAAAACACCTATAAGCAAGCAAACCAGCATAATTTTTTTGTATTCCTGGACACAGAAGCATTTCTATCCATTAATCTGTATCCAGAAGCATTAATGGGTCCACATATGTTTTGACGGTGGACTCACTAAACAAGATTCATTTAGTGAGTCCACCCAGACAGAGGGAGTACATATCACCAGGGATGTTTTCTTGATGAGTGAATTGGACCGTCTTCCTGCTCTGTATTCAAAATGTATGTACTTTACTGTGTCAGGGAAATGTATAGAGTAAAATGTAATGTATGAAATGGGTACAAAATAATATCTAAGTGTTTCGATATTCCAGTGAGAACAGGTATCAATAATCAGGAAGTGGAAGCTGCATCGCACTACCCAGGCACTGCCAAGAAAAGGCTATCCTCCAAACTCAGCGGTCAAACAAGGAGACTTGTGAGAGAAGCAACAGAGATGCCAACAACCACTTAAAAAGAGCTACAGAGATTACTGGTTGACAGCAAAATAATGGTGCATCAGTCCACCAAAATAACAGCTCTGCATAAAACTGGCCTGTATTGGATGGTGACAAGACAGACTGACTTAAAAAAAAACATCTGCTGAGACATAAGAAATGTTTTTTGTGGTCAGATGAGACCAAGACAGAGCTTTTTAGCCAAAACTCAAAGCTGTACGTGCACTGCCCATGCATCAAGACACACCATCCCAAAAGTCAAGTAAGGTGGTGGCAGCGCCATGCTGTGGGGATGCTTCTAATCAAAAGGGACTGGGCATCATGTTAGAATTGAAGCAAGAATGTTTAGCAAAATATACAAGAAGAAATATACAAGGATGAATGGCCAGAAACCATGTGTGAAAGTTGGTAGATACTTAGCAAAAGACTCAAAGCTGTTATTGCAATGAAGGCAGCTCTACCAGATATTTACAAGCGCAGGTTGAATACCTTATGCAAGCAACATATTTTCTTACAAAATATACATATTTCACAGCATGAAACCAATGTCAACCTCAAATAATGTTTATAAATGTCACTGTTTTAAAATATAATACCAAACAGAAAAAAATGCATTTCACTATTTGTAATAGAGTAAAATCAGAGGGTCAGGGGTTTGAATACTTTTGCAATGCATTGTACAAGTTGATCAAACAAGTTGCACAAACAACATACAAAGTTGTTCAAATGATTATCTTCTTTGAAAGACTAATTTCAATGAATTACTATGTTATTACGCTAAGTTGTTTTAGACTTTGTCTTTGTTTCTCATCAGGCCTCATTTTATGCAGCACTACTTATGCTTGCAATACCATGTAATGGTTACTGCAGCCATATGTAATTCATTCGCTGGTTCTATCCATCAATGAAATTATTCACTGACAGATCTTCGATAGATATTTGAAAATCTACAAATAAAGGAATTCCCAAAGGAAAAAGACAGAAAGTAAGCTTGCAGAGTGTTAAAATGTGACTGGAGAGAACCCTTGCCCTTGGTTAATCTTGCAAGTGTTCTAACCAGTGCCTTCCATATCAGGCTTCAAACTCAGTTGGAACAAAGAAATCCACAGTGGAAATGGACACAATCTCCCTGAATCTACTCCTACCCAAGGGCAAACAAGGAAGTCATCTACACCGGCCACAGAGTAGGTCTTCACATAAACACAAATCAATGTGCTTTTCTCCTTCCTAATATCTATTGATGTGAGCATGTAAAACTGTGGGTAGGCTACACGACTAAGGTAATGGGCTATTACAGTTAGGATCACCTTGGTCTCCCTTTTAAATGAGAGACACACAACGGCAGCTGTCCAAGTGCTGGGAACTTCGTCAGATTGAACAGAAAGGTTAAAAAAGTAAGACTCACCTCATTCCTCTCTTACTAAGAGAAAGGAAATATAGGCAAGCTTGAATGGATAGCGACCCTTGGTAACTCAACCAGTCCGTCTCCAACAGAAGTTTATAATTGTTTTTACCTGCAATAAGAAATGTTACCACACTAGTCTTTACACTAAAGACTTACATTGGCTTCCTGTGGCATGTGGTCATCATGCAATGCCTGCAGCTGGTTCTCAGTCACCCTCAGCTTCTCTTCTAGGCTATGGATCTCGGCCCGGCTCTGGGCCTCAGCCTTCTGCAGGGCCTCATAGTCCTCTATCTTCTTCTCAGCCAGTTCCAGGCGCTCCCGGAGCTCATCCTGAGCCCTGTCCTGATCGCAATGCAGCCTCTCCAGCTCATTAACCCTCAGATGGGCTTTTTGAAGCTCCTCTCTGCCCTCTCTCAGCTGAAGGGCCTGTTGTGTGGTCCTGGCCTCCGTCTGGGCCTGGTTCTTCCAGTTCTGGCTGCTCTCACCCAATTGGTCCACAGCATCCTGAAGGCGTGAGCGGAGATCCTCACGCTCCTTGGCCAGCATGGCCACCTCAATCTCTTGCCTGGCCTTGAGGTTCTCCAGCTCCAGTTGGTGCTCCATGCGCAGACTTTCCAGGCTGGTTATCAGCTCCTGGGGTTCCTGGCTCTCAGCTGAGCCATTACGGCTCGATAACGTGGCCTTCAGGTCTTCCAGGGAACGCTGGTGATCATTGACAAGAGTGTCTAGTTTGACCTTGAGGATAGGTGGATTCAAGATTATTAATACTGAAACACGCCCTTGCACACATGGAAAGATAGAGAGGTCAAAATCTAGCTACGAAGGTAATGACTGATTACCTAACATGTTTAAAAAATAAATGGCTAATTGTATGAAATTCCCTTGATGTTCTAACAACAGTGCCTCTCACCTTCCAGTTGTCCATCATTTCCATGTTCTCTGTGGTGGCCTGCTGGAGTCTCTGTTTCAGCTCAATGTTCTCGTGGCTCTGTTTTTCCACCATGGCTTTCAGTCTGTCTATCTCCTCCTGCCCCGCTGCCACTACTGCCTCGTACTTCTCTCTCAGCTGAATGCTCTCTCGGTGATGTTCCCGTCCCACTGTTAGGAGCTGCTCCCGGAGCATGAGGGTCTCAGACTGGGCCACCAGCCCCTGGGTGGGATCCGCGGCCTTGGCAGTGTTGGAATGGAAGTCTGGGTCCCGGAGTCGGACCTGGAGCTCCTCAATCTCGGCCCGCCGCAAAGCCAGCTCCTCCTCCAGTTGGATTACGCGGCTCTTCTCTTCAACTGTGCTTTGCTGCGGAAGGACACACAACTCGTCATTGCCTAATTATGTGTCAGTAATTCAACAGGGATGACATCATGAATCAGGATGATGTGATTCAAACAAGTGTTAAAAAAAATGCTTAAACAGAGCATACAAGCCCAGGAAAAGAAGCATATCAACAATAATATGAGATTCCAACTTGGGCATATAGACTACTAAGCATTGCAGAGGCAATCTCTTTCTTAGAGTAAACATTCTGCTCACAAAACAAGGCTCTAAGTCAGCAGGTGCAGTGCAACCTATAAAAATATGAAGCCTAAGGAAAATTAAAGGGAATGCAAGCCATTCTCTACAAGGTTGTCACTCTAGAAAGCCAAGCAGATGCACAATGCCCACAGAAAACATTACACATAGCCAACCCCAGACATAACATTACACATAACCAACCCCAGACATAACAATACACATGGATAGGCAATCACTAGGAGCACACACAGCAGCAAATAAATTGTGAAATTTTTAAACATCCAATTAAAATGACAGCACTCCATGACTGATTGAGCAGACCTCATGATCCACAGTGCATAGTTGTTAATACTGACCACTGTGAAAAACGCAATTCTACCTTTAAACGGTTTCTAGGAAAGGACAAGGAAAGTTCCCTAGTAGTATTCAGACCATAATTAAGTGTAAGAAAAAAGCAAGATTAACTTTGCAAGATCGAAGTTGTCAACAATAGACAATTGTGAATCAAACAGTGTAGATAGCAGAGCAGCACAGCTGAACGAAATGACGAGTCCACTTTGTTTCACCTTGGTTCTCTTACCCAACCTCAAGAGGGTAGCATCAAATCTGCGTCTTCCCTGTAGGTAAAAGCAGTACATTTGTAGCTATATACAGTATAACATGTCATGTCCCATTGTCTATGTACTTAGCCTTGTGTCTGTCAAACTAACTGTGCAATATGACTATTTAACTGATTGTGGTCCTCAGCAAATCTCAATGGAGTCTCAATGGTACAAATTTAAAAATTATGCCAAAATAATCATTAGAAATGTAAATGTAAATGACTATAGCTGTCAAAGTTCCACCAGTTCTTTTTCAAAACTTGATTTTGGAAGTCAGCGAGAAAAAGAAAGAGGAAAAAGTTATTTCTACAGATAAGAGGCAAAAAGTGGACTTGCAAACTGACTGAGATTGCAGTGTCTCCAACACTTACAACTGATGGAAAACAGAGTGGAAGTGGGGCTGAGAGCCAAGGGAGATAGATAAAGGGTGTCTCACAAATGGCAGACTGCTCCCTATACAGTATCTACTTGTATAGAGGGGTTATCTACTTGTCAGTGCTTTTAAAACTGAGCATCTTTTTAAATTGTTGCTGTATTTATTTATTTATATTGGCGCTAGTTGGTATGGCTGGTGTGTTTTTATTACCCTATGTTTGCGTTGTGTGTTTTAAATTAGTTTTTGTTTGTGATGCCCGTCTTGGCCAGGACACTCCTGAAAAAGAGATTTGTAATCTCAATGCGTCCTTCCTGGATAAATAAAGGTTAAGTAAAAAATTAAAAAATAAAATATTATATATATTTTTTTTTATTTAACTTTTATTTATCCAGGAAGGACTCATTGAGATTACATACATACATATATACATACATATATATATGTCGAAAAGGAAAGTTTTGAGTGAGGAACAGAAGGGTAAAATTAAGAGACCACTGCAAATTGAACGCTTCTGTTCCTCACTCAAAACGTTCCTTTTTGACTTTTTTGGAAAGGAAAGAAAAAGGTGCAGTTGTCTCTTATTTTTTTCCGGAGCTGTATATTTATAGTGCATTGCTTTTGACCGGGGTTCATAGTGTAGTGCCCTATATAGGCAAGTAGGTGCATTTGGTGGGGGTTGTTTTCTGTGAGATGTTGAGTTAATAGTTTCAGGGAATCTGTAGGTTTTTAGGGTACAGAGCTGCCATTATAATGGAACACTGATAGCAGAACTATTTGTCCTTCAGCAGAACTATTTGTCCCTCAAATTGTTAAATAAAGATAATGAGAACAACTCAGTTTGTGTGATTCCCCAGAATAAAATAGTGCACATCTAGTATTCCGTTTCTCACCTCTAATACCATAATATATTATTTGTTAATGAATTAAGAATTAAGTGTTTCCCTCAATATGAAACCAAATATGATGTTCTAAGTAAATCAGGGCAATCAATTGTGACTGCAATCTATGCTGTTTCCTTCATGAGAGACTACTTTAGCAGACCTTGAATGAAAGTGCAGGGCAGGAATGACAAGGATTTGAATGTCTAACTGCAACCAAAATAAAAGATACAGTGGAGAAGCTCATATGAAAATAGCTACAGGCAGGGGGTCTAGGCTGGGCTACTGTAGCTTTTCAGGTTACCCTCTTTTCCTCTAATTCTTTCTGAAGCTTTTCTGCTCTCGACTTTTCAAGGAACAGATTCTGCTCAAGCTGCCGAATACGGGCATGCTCCAATTTCGTCTGAGTCTAAAGAGAGGGAGAGAAAAAGGAGAGAGACAGACAGTAGAGGAGGAAAAACAAGACAAAGGACAGAAACCTGTGCAGATTGTACAAATGTGTGAAATACACATGGGATTGTCTGTTACAGCAGTCAACAGATAAAGAAGGAGCAGACATATTATTCACAAAACATATAGTGTCCCTTTGTTCATCTTTGCTGACCTACAGTTTGACTCAGTATAAGTTGTGGTCATTCCTTGCTAGCATCATAGGGTTGCAAAAAATGTATCACCTTTTGCTATAGTAACCTAATTAATGCATTCTTATCCCTTTAAAGCATGTTCATCAAATAATTATTAATTGAAGCGTTTTACCAAACAATGAATAAATACCTCAAGGTCTCCTTTGGTGATGGACTCCTCCTCCACTCTGAACTGAAGGTCTTCCACTTTCCTGTAATAACACGTCAAACACTAAGTGTCATAAAAAGAGTTGAATGCGATACTTCACAAACTGCATACAATATTTCAATGCAAGTATACTTGATTGACAATAACCAGTACAATGGAACCGTCTCAAGGGTGAAAAATCCCCCCAAATGCTCAAGCTATTTTAGGTGCACTTGAAGTATGTGAAAGTGTTGGGCATGGCCCAGGTCTGATCTTAGTTCAACTATGGCATCCTGTATACCTTATTCCCATCTAAAGGATCTAGCAAAGATGAATGTGTCTTTCAAATCATAGTTTTAGAGTAGCAATGCAGCATTATTTTAATCTACCAGTAACAGGTCCCTGGTAAGTCAGGTTTTTGCATTCTCATAAACAAGCATTTTGATTTCATAAAAGTTGCTGAGACATGCTCTAATCAATTTCATATTTGCATATTTGTGCCAATGAAATCTTCTGTTCACAAATAATTTGCTCTAAGAAATTAAGTACAAATCAGCTAGATTACATCATAGAAATCCCCAACCCTGTACCTTTTCTCTTCTTCAAGCTGATTGGCCAGCTCTACTTTGTCCTTTTGAGTGTTGGCCAAAAGAGTTTTGACTTGCTGGAGGTTGTTCTCTGTCTCTGTGACATACTGAAATCAGAAAGAATCAGATCATTTATGTTATGTTTGATACATATTAATGAATGAATCAAATTTCAATTGTCAAGTCTACAGATTACACACTGGTTTTCTAGTCACAGATTTATCTTAGCCCTGGACTATTAAAGCTTGTTCAACAGAGAATTACCTCAGCCAAAAGCACAACCAAAGCACATTAGAAATACTTTCTTTATTTACATACATACATTCTGTGCAAAAAGTCCTTGGCCACTTGAGAAAAAAGCTATTTAACTGGACAAGTGCTTATTTGCTAGTAAAAACATAATATAACATAAGAATAAATACAAATAAACAAGAATACAACAGTGGAAGGCCCAAATAGATTTCTGCATCTGCTGAACAGTACTTACAGGTCACGTCCTTGAGGGACAAAATGAAATCAAGTGAAGTGTTTGCTCAAGATCTGGTAGAGTAATCTGGCACCAGAATACATGCTATGTGGAACAAAGTCTTACAATTAATATATTCTTTGATTAGCAAAAAAGTTATCTTTCAGCACAGTAAGAACACAAAGACAATAGACTTTTAACTTTTACAATACTTGACAAATACCTATAGGCCTTTAGACAAAAGTTTTGCAGTAGGATGAGGTGAACCAGTTATCTCCTCCTCCACCCAAATACTGGTTCAAGGGCAACGGTGTCATGTGAAATACCTCTTTCACAGTCACTGCATACAGCCCAATTACACTCATTGGGCACTGATCTAATTTTGGATGCAGACACACTGTCCTTCCACAGCCAGATGGCTTATTCGGCTAATTACCATTATCACCACACATTCTGAATAAAACTAAAAACTCAGGCTAACAAATACAGTAACATACGACCTCTTCTGGTCGAAGATCAACTTCTAAAACAAAATACACACAGACGGAACTTAAAAACCAAAAGCAAACTATATAGGAAAAGAATGAAAAGTAACACTGCCATCTACAAAAAAAGGTATTAAATTAAGTGCATAACACGGTGCTGACACACGGGACTCAAATACAAAAGTGATGGCTAGTCACAGCAGTTCAACAGATCTGGAATCAGGCTCTACATACAGTGGCCCCCGGGAACACTAGCTGTTGCTGCTAAATGTAACATTCAATGGGCATCCAAATGTACCAATAACCCAAATGTTATCCTTTAAAACAAAATTCTTCCTGTTTCACAAAGTAATCACTGATTTATTGTTTTTGTTATGCAAGAACAAGAAAATGTTTGTGTGGCATGCTATTTAATGCATTGTCCTTGCCACATTCTTGTTTAAGTCTTTCTAGGGAAAAATGACATCCTCTGAAGACTTTCAACTGAAATGAATAACAATATATTATATTTCCTAGCCATGTGCCTTTGAAACAGTATAATGGGATGCATCTGTTTTTGTATTGCTAGCCCTAGGCCAAGATCCAAGTTCCTGCTATAAACACTGTTTTGAGATTTGTAGAGAACGCTTGCTTTTTGACTTTATTTGTTTAACATCGTCCACTGCACAGGGTAGCAGTTTGCACATCTTATCCCATCCCATTTGTACCTAATTGAATTTGTCCCTGACACAGAAAAACAAGTGGCTAGCAAAAAGAATGCATGGGAGAATACATGTTGCTTTTAATTGCGACAACAGAGATGCTTATTTCCCAGGTTAGTACCGCTATGATTCTAGTAACCAAGGCTAGTCAGTGTAAAAGTGATTTAGTTTTTGTTTGATTTGTTTCCTTGCATGAGTGCGAATGTGCTTGTATTTGTGTGTGCGCACATGTGACAAATATAGTGTTACACACCTACTCCACTATTTTAACTCTCTGAATATTTGGCCTGGCAACAAGTGGCGAGGAGTTGTTTGGCATGACGCTCCCTACCTGTAGTTGCTGGGCTTTGAGGGCACTGAGCTCCTTCTCCACCTCGCAGATGTGGCTGGTGGCCTTGGCCACCTCGGCGCGCTCGAGGTCCCTCTCGGCCAGCAGCTGCTCAATGTGCTGCTGCTTCTCCTTCAGTGCCTCCTGCAGCGCAGTGGTGCCCGAGATTTTGCGGGCGTATCGTGATGATGTTTCTGTAAGCTATGGAAGGAAAGAGGGAGGGGAGAATGGGTAGGTAAAAGACGAATGAGGTGGAAGCAGAAAAACAATATGGGGAGAGGGTGGGAAAGAGAGTAAGAAGGAAGTGAGGGGGATCATTTTTGAGGACATTGGTACTGCAGCATTACACATGAACAAGGGCCTATGGACCTTGTGTACGTTTACCTCGGAAACCATGTCTTCATCATGACCCCCTTGTAGGTCTGGATAACTTTGTAATAGCCAAAACAGACTGAATGGAAAGAGTTACATTTCAAGACCCCTAACAGACATGCTGTTTTATGTTGTTATGACTTCTTTCAGAATGTCTGGGACATAATTTTCAGAGTTGTTCCGTATGCCAGTTCGCAACATCACAGAAAATGAAGGAAAAATTATATTCTGCTCTGCCAGAAGTGTGCTCTATACAAAAAATCTGAAAACTTGATCATTTTGATGAGGTTTTAATTGGTAATTTCCTGAATATTTCCATGCTCTGTTGCACCAACTACAACAATCTAGTGAGGACATCTGGAGGTCCTCCAAGCAAGGAATTTGACGGGTTTGACATCACTGATTGGGTTCGTTCCCCTATTTTGCTATTTTTCCACAATGGGTTTCCGAGTCATGGTTTTTGAACAAGGCTACATATGAGCAAATAAAAAAAAGAGGATTTGGTAAAACCAGTTATTTCATTCCTGCATGGATCAAAGCTTTCATGATATGGCTGAAGTATTATGTAATTTAGGTTGGAGACATTTTAAATCACACAAAAACTAAGCATTCAGGATTCAAAACACCCGGTTAACAAGTCCTGATATCGCCCATCAAGCACAACTGCCTATACTAGTTATCTGAACAAGTGTTTTAAGCAGATTGTGATCAAAATAGTAAAAAAGAATAAAAGAGGGGACTGATGGAAAGCAAAACTGTCATGCTCATGTGTGCTTATATGTGCGTGTGCATTTGTGTGTGTATGGGTGCAAGTGTCAATGTTCAGCAGTCTGAAGATAGAAGCTGCCTCTTAGTATGAGATCCTATGCTTCAGTACATTCCACAGCTGACTGACAGGGAGCAAATAAACAGTGCATGGCTGGGATGTGAAGGGTCCTTGATAATGCTGAAGGCTTTCAACAAGCGTCATTTCGCATAGATATCCTGGAAGGGTGGGAGCCTGGTTCCAGTAATGGCTTGAGCAATCTTCAAGATGCCCACCAGCTGTTTGGCACACAGATATGCTATCCCACAGGGATGCCATCTGGGCCAGCAACTTTGTGAGTGTTCACTCTTTCAAGAGTTACCATATTGTCTGCCTCGGACACCAGGAGCATCTGGTTTTTCGTAGAAAAGCTTTCATGATTGGTTCAGTATTGTCTGCCTCTGAGCGAGTGTAGAACGTGTTGAGCTTGATGTCGACACCATCCAGCTGGATTTACCTTGGAACTCCGCAACTGCTGGTAGTCCACGCCACTTGACACAAATATTTGTTGTTAAACATACAGTACTAGTCAAAGGTTTGGACACACCTATTCATTCAAGGGTATTTTCTTCACATTTACTATCTTCTACATTGTAGAATAATAGTAAAGACATCAAAAATAAGAAATTATATATATGGAATAATGTAGTAAACATAAATATGTAAAACAAATCAAAATCAACCTCAAGAGGCTGTCACCTGCAATGCATTTGAACTAACAGGTGTGCCTTCTTAACAGTTAATTTGTGGAATTCTTTTCCTTCTTGCATTTGAGCCAGTTATCGTGACAAGGTGGGGGTTGGTCAAGCGCTAGGATGAAACTGTCTCTCATGAGGACTGCCACAGGAAAAGAAGACCCAGAGTTACAGTTGTGCTCAAAAGTTTGCATACCCTAGGAGAATTGGTAATACATGTACAATTTGTAAAGAAAACATGAGTGAATAGGCAAAACACATGTCTTTTATTTCTTATTGGATTCATACACACTCAACTGTAGGTCAAAACAGAATGGCACAATCATAAAACAAAACATGGCTACAAAGAAAAAAATTAACTGACCCCTGTTCAAAAGTCTGCATACCCTTAGGTCTTAATACTGTGTATTGCCCCCTTTAGCATCAATGACAGCGTGCAGTCTTTTGTAATAGTTGTCTATGAGGCCCCAAATTCTTGCAGATGGTATAGCTGCCCATTCGTCTTGGCAAAATGTCTCCAGGTCATGCAAAGATCTCCCCAGAGTGGCTCGATGATATTAAAGTCAGGAGACTGTGATGGCCACTCCAGAACCTTCACCTTTTTCTGCTGTAACCACTGGAGGGTCAACCTGGCCTTGCGCTTAGGGTCATTGTTGTGCTGGAAAGTCCAAGAGCATCCCATGCACAGCTTTCATGCAGAAGAATGCAAATTGTCTGCCAGTATTTTCTGATAACATGCTGCATTCATCTTGTCATCAATATTCACAAGATTCCCTGTGCCTTTAGAGCTCACACACCCCCAAAACATCAGTGAGCCACCACTATGCTTCACAGTGGGGATGGTATTCTGTTCACTATAGGCCTTGTTGACCCCTCTCCAAACACAGCGCTTATGGTTGTGACCATAAAGCTCTATTTTGGTCTTGTCACTCCAAATTACAGTGTGCCAGATGCTGTGAGGGGTGTCAAGGTGTTGTCAGGCATACTGAAACCGGGCTTTCTGAAATCTTTCTTGGTCTACCTGACCTTGGCTTGGTATCAAGAGATCCCCGAATTGTCCACTTCTTAATAAGTGATTGAACAGTACTGACTGGCATTTGCAAGGCTTTGGATATCTTTTTATATCCTTTTCCATCTTTATAAAGTCCGATTACCTTTTTACGCAGGTCTTTTGATAGTTCTTTTCTGCTCTCCATGGCTTAGTATCTAGCCTGCTCAGTGCATCCACATGAGAGCTAACAAACTCATTGACTATTTATACACAGACACTAAATGCAATTTAAAAAGCAACAGGTGTGGATTATTCACCTTTAATTGCCATTTTCACCTGTGTGTGTCACCTTATGTGTCTGTAACAAGGCAAAACACAAGGGTAGGTAAACTTTTGATCAAGGCCATTTGGGTGATTTCTGTTATCATTATGATTTAAAAAGGAGCCAAACAACTATGTGATAATAAATGGCATCATATGATCACTATCCTTAAATAAAAGACAGTTTTTTTGCATGATCAGTCATATTTTCAAAATCAATGCCAACATTTCACAATATCTGCCAGGGTATGCAAACATTTGAGCACAACTGTATGTCTGCTGCAGAGGATAAGCTGATTAGTTACCAGCCTCAGAAATCGGCAATTAACTGCCCCTCAGTTTGCATCCCAAATAAATGATTCAAAGGTTTCAAGTAAAAGACACATCTCAGAATCAATTGTTCAGAGGAGAACGGGATTTTATGGTTAAATTGCTGCAAAGAAACCACTACCGAAGGTCACCAAAAAGAAGAGACTTGCTTGGTGAGACGCAGAGTGGGTGAACAGATGATCTCTGCCTGTGTGGTTACCACTGTGAAGCATGGAGGAAGTGTGATGGTGTGGGGGTGCTTTGCTGCTGACACCGTCTATGATTTATTTAGAATTCAAGGCAAACTCCACCAGCATGGCTACCATAGCATTCTGCAGCAATACGCCATCCCATCGGGTTTGCGGTTATTGGGACTATCAGCAATAAGGACAGTGATAGTGCTGCATCAGATGTCCTGGCCTCCTCAATCACCCAACCTCAACCCAATTGAGATGGTTTGGGTTGAGTTGGACTGCAAGGTGAAGGAAAAGCAGCAAACAAATGCTCAACATATGTGGGAACTCCTTCAAGACTGTTGGAAAAGCATTCCAGGTGACTACCTCAGCTGGTTGAGAGAATGCCAAAAGTGTGCAAAACTGTCATCAAGGCAAAGTTCTCTATTTTAAGAAATGTAAAATATAAATGCATTTTGATTTGTTTAATACTTTTTTTGGTTACTACATGATTCCATATGTGTTATTTAATAGCTTTGATGTCATCACTATTATTCTACAATGAGGAAAAAGTAAAAATAATGAATTATCCTTGAATAAATAGGTGTGTCCAAACTTTGACTGGTACTGTAGATTCAAGCGTTAATCAGTTATTTCTTTTTGTATTCTTAATGGATTGGCAGACTATATATTAACTTCTAAGCATCACGCATCACAGAGCTGACAGGATACATTATGACACTGAATGCTGGAGATGCTCAGATGACTAGATGCGTAGATGGCTGATGGTGAGCAAGCAAGAGCGTGATAATTAAGGCACCCTAATGCTTGCTGTGTGGAAACTGTTAATTAACTCAAAGCACTATATACACAACTATGATATGCTTACCCTTCTAAATATGAAATCTGACACACAACAGGGAGGCATTCAAAGTACAGAGACGGACATTCCAATTTTGTAGACAGTATCCCAAGAATCTTACAGGAGTAATTACGGCGCACAACAACATGTTTCTGATCAATTACAGCAAACCATGCCCATTTCAGACATTTTTGATTGGATGTTATCAGCAGCTAGCTAGCAAATTACAATCTTATGTTTGTCAATGTAAGCAGATATTTACTTAAAAGTTATTTTTGTTAGTATCCTTACAATAAATATAATTATCACAATGATACATGATAAGTGCTAGCTCGCTGTTGAAATAATTTTTGGAGAAAAAAACACATTTGCGTTTGTAGCTAGTAGAAAGATCTGACTAATGCAAAAACGTTCGGCAGATGGGTGATACCTGACCAACGCAAAAGTAAGTGTTTGGAAGGATGGCGATGCTCAACTAGGGGAGGGGTTAGGGTTGAAGAGGGGTAATGCATGACTAGTACAGGGTTGATACTTCACTAATGGGTAAGGTTTGAGGAGGTTTTCTAATATGTATTCTAAGCATACTCCCTTGTCCTCCAACTAGAGCAACAGAGGATTCCGGAAAGGGGGTTCTTGGGAACCGCACTGTACACTGCACCCCTGAACTACATAGATGTGCACCATAGCAATGCTTTGACAAGCAATATTAACAAAACATTTAGTTAGCTCACGAGCTAGCAAGCCAACGAAAATGGTGGGAGACAATGAGTCACAGCAGGTGGAAAATCATCTTAGGAGGAGCTAGGAAATTATTATTTCCCACAAAAAATGCTGATATTTGTCATAAATTGCAGTATTAGAACAAAATCATTGTGTAATACCTTTGTGCAGCCACAGGATGTCATACAGATGCTTTCAAATCTATCACAATGATCACCATTATAATGTAGTATTGACAGGACAAAAACATCACTCCAATAAGAAAATTATTGGAACATTTTCAATTTGTGTGATGCCAGTAGTGTGCTTTCTAGTCTCGGCTTTATGCTACCTCTACATATACATGGAAATGTGGTTATTTGGCATTTCATTGGCCAAAATCTGTTTTTTGGAAACCTAAAAATGATCTCTTTCATATCTTTTTTAGGATACATCTACTATTATAAATGCCATCTCATGAAACTACTTATAACACAAAAAGTAAATAAAGAAATAAAATTCTAGTAACCATATTATTTTTTTAATTCAAATTATTACTTTGTTAAATTGAAGGAGTGAAGGGGGCAAGATTCAAAAATATTTAGAAGCATTATATTAGTCTCCAGGTATACTTTTTTTCTATGTTGTCCTCCCTAAATTCTTAACTGATGTGCACATACCACCCCATTAGACTTGCAATACGTTGCTGTGTGTGTGTGTGTGTGTGTGTGTGTGTGTGTGTGTGTGTGTGTCAATGCATGCATGTGGATCTCTCACCAGGCCCGTGCGGCTGGGTCGCCCACCCACTGAGGAAGCCACAGAACTAACAGAGCTGATGGATGAACTGCTGGGGCTGTGCGCCAACGATGACACTCCCATGGCCATACGTTTGCTCTTTTTGGCCTTGGCTGGGCTCGTGGACGGGAAGCCAATGCGGATCACCTTGTGGATGGGCGCAAACAGACCAAACTTGGGTGGGCACTGGAAGTACCTGGGTTAAGAGACGAAAAAGGATAGGAGATGAGATATCTCTTCTAAAAGAGAAAAAATTTAACAGATCCTGCTCAGTGGGTAGGTACTAGTGGTGTGCACCAATGTGATTTAATATGATTTGATTTCAAGGAATCTTGTGATACTAAAACACACTGCAGCTACACTATTTAGGAACACACATTGCCTTATGTTCTTAGCAGACACTTATTACATTTCAATACAGTTTTTATGCAAGTAAAGTTAACGTCTCATTAATGTTACATGCCATTTGGAGGTTATGAAGAGTAGATAATCAGCTGAAAGAAAGACAAGACTTGGACATGAGACTGCATATGAAGTTAAACAAGACGTGACTTATTTCCAAGACAGGCAACCACCATCTCAATTAGTTCAAATGACACAGGTTCATTTATAGACACAGTGATGGTAAAAACAATCAAGGATAACCATCCAATTCACTCTCTTACATTAACAAAATAAAAAACAACAGAAGTGGTAGTATGTTCCTTAGTAAAAAACGTACTAGTGAATGTACACTAAAAGTTTGCCAAAAGAACAAACAGGTCTGTGGACCATTCTCTTAACATGGATTTAACTCAAAACATTGTCCTTGAACTAACACAAGACAAATGAGGTAAGTGGATCACTCACTTCCTGACAAACAGACTACAACATGTGACAACGGTTAAGCACATTTGTACTCTTCATCCCTCAGTATTGGTGTGCCGCAAGGATACATGCTCTCAACACTTCTCTTCTCACTAGGTTCCCACACTTTTCTCTGCAGCATTACACTTGTTAATTTCCAGATTTTTCTGGTGACATGATGATTGATCCATGACTGTCATTTGACAAAAATGATCTGTAACAACATAGTCGAAGGGTAGCCTACTTTCTTTTTGTTACAGTGGTCTCTGGTCAAGTTAGAATGTTTCATGGTTTCAAAACATTTCTGATGACATTCCATCATAGGTAAAACCACACACAGCCTGTAATTTCTCCTCTTTCCTACTAAAACCAAGCCCAGGATGGAGACAGGCAGACACACACATACACAGTATGTGTTACATACTCAGGGTGTTACTAGACCATCGAATGATTGCAGTAGAGATGGATAAAATATATTAGAGATGGATAAAATATATTATATTTAAACAAGAAATACAAAAAAAACATGACTTGCCCTGAAGTCATTGCAAAAGCAAATGTCAAAAAAATAAGAGATGCCAAAGCAAGCAGAAACGTGTTTACAGTATGTAATACATTATAGAATGTATTATATACTACAATAAAATGTGTAGCAAAATGATTTGTGACACCACTAGTTGTTGTTAACCACATCAAAAGATCTTTCACTTGAAGTCAGTGTGGAAAACATGCTTCTGGTTCAACGGGAGGGAGTGAGTGTGTACGTGTGTCCACGAGAACGAGATCATGATAAAACAAAGAAAGAGAACTATCAAGGGGGAATAGACAAGAAATGCAGACAGAGTATGCATTACACACTCAGCAAGAGCGTGCACGGTGGCGGGATAGAGACATACAGAAGGAGAGAGACATGGGGAGACATAAACACCACGGCAGAGAGAGAGCGGAGGAGAGACAGACCTGGTTCCAGCCACCGCACCGTCGTTCTTCCCCAGGGGCTCGTCCAGCTCCACACCACACCACTCGCCCTTGGCAAAGTCAGTCTCCCCCACGTAGCGCACAACCCCTGTCTTAGTGCCCCCCACCTAAAAACACAAAGGAGCATGAAGGTACGATGCAATATATTAATGATTAATGATCATGTCCAGAATGCACTGCATATCAAAAGAAAATACAGGGAAACTGTTCATTTGCATGTCAAGCTTAACAAGGGGTTACCATACAGGCCCATGTCTCAGTTACCTGCCAGCCCTAACGCAGAGACTTCTTACATAAATATCTAGCAAAACACGGTTAGCTTGATGATGAAATGAAATGAAATTGATGATCCAATGCTACACTTTAACTAGTTCAGAATCACACATTAATGTTGATGCCCCCCAGCTCACCCCATTTGCCTTCATTGTTTGTTAAATTGCATCTCGCAATTTAAAATTATCACTGATTTTAATTATTATTTTGAGTATACAGTTGTGCTCAAAAGTTTGCATACCCTTGGAGAATTGGTAATATATGTACCATTTGTAAAGAAAACATGAGTGAGCAGGCAAAACAAGTCATTTATTTCTTATGGGATTCACATTCAACTGTAGGTCATAACAGAATGGCACAATCATAAAACAAAACATGGCAACAAAGAAAAAAATTCAAAAGTCTGCACACCCTTAGTTCTTAATACTGTGTACTGCCCCCTTTAACATCAATGACAGCGTGCAGTCTTTTGAGGCCCCGAATTCTTGCAGGTGGTATACTGTAGCTGCCCATTCGTCTTCACAAAATGCCTCCAGGTCATGCAAAATCTTTATGACCCGCTTATGGTTGTGACCATAAAGCTCTATTTTGGTCTCGTCACTCCAAATTACAGTGTGCCAGAAGCTGTGAGGTGTGTCAGGTGTTGTCAGGCATACTGCAATCAGGCTTTTTTGTGGCATTGGTGCAGTAAAGGCTTCTTTCTGGCAACTCGACCATGCAGCTCATTTTTGTTCAAGTATCGTCGTATTGTGCTCCTTGAAACAACCACACCGTCTTTTTCCAGAGCAGCCTATATTTCTCCTGAGGTTACCTGTGGGTTTTTCTTTGTATCCCGAACAATTCTTCTGGCAGTTTTGGCTGAAATCTTTCTTGGTCTACCTGACCTTGGCTTGGTATCAAGAGATCCGCAAATTTTCCACTTCTTAATAAGTGATTGAACAGTACTGAGTGGCATTTGCAAGGCTTTGGATATCTTTTCATATTATTTTCCATCTTTATCAAGTGCCATTACCTTGTTACGCAGGCCTTTTGATAGTTCTTTTCTGCTGCCTATGGCTCAGTATCTAGCCTGCTCAGTGCATCCACGTGAGAGCTAACAAACTCATTGACTATTGATACACAGACACTAATTGCAATTTAAAAAGCCACAGGTGTGGGAAATTCACCTTTAATTGCCATTTTCACCTTATGTGTGTCACCTTGTGTGTCTGTAACCATGCCAAACATTCATGGGTATACCAAACATTCAAGGGTACGCATTATGATTTAAGAAGGAGCCAAACAACTATGTGATAATAAATGGCTTCATATGATCACTATCCTTAAACCAAAATTTCACAAGTTCTGCCAGGGTATGCAAACTTATGCGCACAACTGTATTATTATATTGACTGAATCAGTATGAGTCATAACCCCATCAAACCGTGCAGCAAAACTGGAAAAGGATCTCTTTTTATATGTACACCATTCATTTCTTCCATAGGCAATTTTTTGATCGAATCTGTGTTGAGTACACCACCTCACTCTTTTGATAACTGTGTAAATACCTATAGGACAAGTTCACTTTAATATTGGCTAAATGTAAGCAAACATATTTTGTGTAGAGTTAACTGAAGCAAAAATGTAAGCAAACTTCACCTTGTTCTGATGACACTTACATGGTTATCAAAATGCTGAGCTGGCATAAACCTAAACAAAACTCAGAACTTATTTGAAGCCATTCTAAAATTCCTAATGGGAGGATTCAATACTGAAATGTGAAAAGAACCAACATCACATTTAGACTAGATTTTTTATGGTTTTATGCAGGCTATAAAATAATTCAGTCTATAGGGGAGGGTCACTTCTTTTTATCAAGTGGTCATGGAGGGTCACATGAAAATGTATTTTGCTGAAGGAAGGGCCACTTGTTTTGATTTCAGAGAAATCCAACTTTCTCCAGGCATCCCTAATTATAAATAAGATGCAAAATTAGAGGAGACGGGCGTGGTGTGTTAATAAAATGTGTTAATAAAATGATTCAGTGTTTTCACCCTGTCAACTCAGGGATTAAATCTAGGAATCTTTCGGTTTACTGGTCAGATCCTCTAACCACTTGGCTACCTGTCACACCTATGCTACTATACATTAATACTGTACAGTATATTTAACATACTGACACTACAGGATGTCTTGGGATGACTTTAAGAGTTGACAACCTAGTAACAATGCAGATGTGTAATCATGCATGAGTGGAAAAGCTGATATGGCCTACATTCAGCATCTGAAAAGAGGTCACAGCCCATTACACTAGTTCAGTCAGACAAACTGAAGAATAGCCAGCAGGTTTGAGATCTGTCTCAGCAGACAGCCAGCACAATCAGTTTCATCAAACAGGAATGAATGGTTGTGACATACATTTGTTTCTTTTAAGTTGAGGAAGCCATCGACATCAATGTCAATGCAAAAAAATGCAAAAAATGTTTATCCATCAAGAGACCTCTATCATTCTGTTGATCAGATCTATCTCTTTTTTATGCATTTGTTCATTTCTGATTATTTAATGTAACTCACTATTAGCACCAATATTAATTGTTGAACACCAATGAAAAAAACAAACACTGAAAGTGGTTCAGATAACTTTTTCTTTGTTTCATCTATGGAATAATAGGGCCACATTGTTAATTTAAAAACAATATGTCTGTGATAGAAAGTGAAGTCATCAGATTGCTATTACTAAATTTGAGTACTGAATTTATTGTCATTACTTTCATTGTCATGTAATCTGTAATCAGTGGGCAAATATTCATATACCCTTTTCTCAATCTACAAAACTAAAACCACAAATAAACCAATATAAATACAAATTTTCAATTCTAAATATTATCTCTTTCAACATCAACAGGAAATGAATAGCTTGCCAAACAATTACAACATCTAATGCAGTGTGCATTTCTTACTCAAAGATTCACAAGGAACATAACAATGAAACTGAGTCTAAATGTGTGTGTGTGTGTGTGTGTGTGTGTGTGTGTGTATACGCTAGTTTCAATCTGATGGCAAAACCTGGCATAGCTTTCACGCTCTCCATCTCCCAAAGGACTCTCCTGTTCTTTCACAGGCAGCCATATTTATTCTGCTTCTGGCTATGAGAAGATTTTGTTTTCCAAATGATATGAGATGGTAACACAAAGGAAATATGAAATATAGTATGATGATGATATTGCTCTACAAATGAATGATAGCGCTTCATAAGGCTTCTCTATGTAGAGAAATCGGCTACATTTAAACATTTGGTAAACAATGACTAATGTCATCATAATGTACTATCAGCAGATGCATTATGTACAGCTCATGTTATGTTATATTCTATAACACAGGCTCTATTAATTACCAATAAACATCTACAATTACATCCACAGAATATTATGACAAGGCTGTATAAAGCTTTATGAAGCAAAACTATATAATTTCCTAAAACAGTTGTCATAGCATCTTAACGCATTATAAAGAGAGAATGTGTAGACGGGGAAAATGTCTGTCACTGAATGAGTTGGAGGAGAATAGCGCTTTTGTTCACTTCAAAACATCTGACTCATGAATACTGCCACAGTGTTTTGGAGTCACCTCTTCTCACTGATCCCGAGACACAGAGAGCTTTTTGTGAGTGGGCTAGAGAAGAACCTACTGTAAATTCCTTCATGGAAACAGCAGTGAGCATACTTTACAATTAGCATGTCATTCCCAATGGATTACAAAGTTGTATTCATACTAATTAATGTGGTTATTTTATTGCGACATGTTTTAAGAACAACAGAACATGTTTAAGGTTGAAAACTGCACAATTAATGTTGAGTGTTGTGAACTGATTGATGAATACACACATGCTAATAATAAATATTATGAATATCTGCATTTGTCAAGATAATGATCAAGAATGATCATTATCAAAAGGTTTACTATAAAGGCCATAGTGAAACATAGGAGGCATCTAACTTAGACACACCACCTATAATTGTTTTTATCTGTCTCTGGCCACGCTGGTCTGCTTACTGCCATCAGCCCGAGGAAGGGATTGGGCAATTAACAAACCAGCGTGTAAAACAAATTACGGAGATTGTCAAGCTCTCTCTGCTGCCTCTGGTGAAACAATGACAACAGTGAAATACATACAGTATATCACATCACTTATGCGACATAGGATTACTGTCAGTGGAACAGCCTCGTTTCTTGACTCTAAAAAGAGAAGTTTCAGTCACATTAATCCATGCAGCGTGGCTCAGTGAAATGTCAGACAGGTCTGCCTTGTCATGTTGTGCACTAGCGGCTACTTGTTGTAAATTGAGTACTGTGTTCCAGCAAAAACCTTCTGGTTGAGCAAGCAGTGTGATAAGAATCAGGATAGTTTGGTGAGATGTGCTTGGAGGAAGAGTCTTGATATTTACCTCTCCCAAATTGATTTAATAAAACAGTAGGTTTTCTATAACCCAAACAGAAAGACTTACTGTAAGTAAACCGTTTTCTCTTTCCTCTTTTATTGTAGTTGTTTTAACGCCCAGAAGAAAGGTGTTGCACACACGTTACTGTGTGAATATTGACAGTTTTTCTTGATAGTTTTTACCACTGAATGCATTCAGTGAAGTTGCAAATTGTTGACAGAGGGATAAGTAAGCCAGTATCACCATGCACCCCACTGCCAGGGTGTCTACGAAGCTAATCAGTGTTTGTTCTGGTCAGTTAATGAATGGAAGAGCAGATACTGCTGGAGTTGGAAATCCAGTAGGGGTCACTTTTCACTGGTCTGAAGATCAATCCCAGGGCAGTGAATGGGACATTGTCCTGTGAAGGGTGCCGTCTTTCAGATGTAACATAAGACTGGTGTCCTAACTCTGTGGCCACTAAAGATCCCAAGGCACTTAGTCGTAAATGTAGGAGTATTTATCCTGGTATAATGGCTAAAATTCCAATCTGGCCCTCATAACATCGTGGCCACCTAAATGTCCCCAAGTTTGCAAAAGCTTATGGATCCCCTCCAGCAATAAATATATACGTGGCCCAATGACGTAACGTGCAATTTTGATGTCCAAACCTCTTTATGAAGTAAAAATAAGGAAATCTTTTATAAAAAACACATTTTATTGAATGTATTAATCTCTGTTTATCAAATGATATGAACATGTATTGAGGGTATTACACAGTTTAAGCATTATTAGACATTACAGTCACAACATGTCATACCGGATAACTGCCCGGACCTCATGGTGACATGAAAAAACCTAAAAAAAACGGTTAAAAGTCTAATAAACCCTAAAATCTTTGCCACAGGCATTATTGCATGAGTGTTGACAACAAAATATTTAAATATTACAAAGAATATGACTTCCAGTTGATTGTTATGCGTTGGAGCATTCTGTCCCAAAACTGGCAGTCAGCCAATGGCATCCAGGATAACAAGCAATCTGGAGCAATTATATGGGGAATTTTATTTTGACACATTATCAGACAGGATGTTACACAATCAGGAAGACCCTGAAGGACCCCCAAACAATGGTGAAAGGTTAGTATGTCTTTCATAAAGTGTGTTTAATTTGCCTTTTTCGCTCACTGGTACACTATAATCCTGTATCATTTGGGATAATGTTAAAAAAACATATATAATGTTGATTTTATGCAAATATGTTTATTTAGTATGAATTTACATACTTGCAAGTTGAAGGTCAAGGTTGCAGATTTTTTTGGTAGCCAAAACAACTGCCTGATTAAGGTTCAAACTGAGTTTTGTCATACCGGATAACTATTATGTCATATAGGATAACAGTTATTTTCTGTTAGCCCATAATGTCATCCGTTATCCTGGATGACATTTGACATTATATTCTTTTTATACAGTTTTCAGCTTTTATTTGTATACATTTCCATTCTTATTGTGATAACACATTATTAACATTGTTTAGTTAAATATTAAAAATGATATAATAATAATACATTCTAATTAAATTACCTGATTGTCCAACCTGCCATATTGGGGAATCCACCCCTTTAAGAAAACGCCATCCACTCTAGTGACATCACAATGTAGTTTTTTTCTCTCTTCAGTGACGGTATATTCAACTGAGGTGAGTGAGTAGCTTAATTTCCTATTGACAAATTTTCCATAGGTTTGCTTACTCGCTCTGCCCAAGCTTAACATTATCCTTTCGGTATAAAATAATGTTTAACTATACCAAAATTCTCTTCAACAACCAGACTAGCTAGTTAGCTAGTCCCAGTTTGTTGTAAGTTAATATACTAACTGAAGTTTAAACTGTCCAACTGTAACTTTTCTTCTCTGTTAATAAAGCATGTAATTAAGCATACTTCATCATACAGTGCGTTGTTAGTTATTTCAGGTTTAAACTTGTGTCAAAAGAGAATGCACCATCTTCATAATGTTTTTCATTTGCCTAGATGCTTAATATTTATATAATTATTCATCAATAACTGTTAATATGTGTATGTACAGTTTTCACATGTTGATGATTTTTCTAGATGCCATTGTCAAACAAAGACAGAGCAGCAAGGTTCAAGGCTCTGAAGACTGATCCATTGGCAAGGGAGGAGTTTTTGGCGAAAAAAAGAGAGAGGTGTTGCTTTGTAATTAAGGAACGAGGTAACAAATGTAGTTCAATAAAAGAAAAGCTGAAATAAAAGTCAAAGTACAATTAGTTTATCATGCTATGAGGCCTTCTATTGTCTGAATAACCTCTTATTTACAATTTGTTGCTCAAAGAAATTGAGTGAGTATGTATCTTCAATAAAATGGTTCAAGGTACTTATCAGTAGTGAATTAAACCTGATGCTGAAAAGTTGTGCTGTTTTGATATTCAGAAATATGAAAAAATAGCTTAAATGATTTAAAGGGAAATGTTAAGCATTTGTATACTTGCCAAATCTCGGAAAGAAACTGCACGGGGGGGGGGTCTGTAGTTATTTAAAGTGTAGCCTAATTAATTTCCTTGAAAAAACTATTCAGTGTGACTCCCTTTGCATAACATAAACATGAATTATTTATGAACATCAATTATGTGCAAGTTGTGTAAAAATTACAATTCATGTGTAAACTCATAAGGTGTCATACCATACCAAGTAACAATTTCAGTCAGGCAGGATAACGCCGATTTCTCCCATTAAAACACATTATTTCATTTTATGGAGTTGAGAAAACATTAATAGTATGATGCCAAGTACTATAAAACATTTTCCGATATTTTGCATCTTAAATCACTTTGCAGCGTTAAAATGTGGGTAAAGAACTTACATAGGGTCATGTTTAAAGAAAACATATTATAATGAGAAAAAATAATTGTGCAAGTTTTATTTTCTGAGCTCTAAATATTGGTTACTGCCTCACTTTATATATTCATTAAGTATTCTTGTTTAAGAAGTTTTAAAATCATAATATTTAGAAAATTCATTAACATTATTCCGTATGACATTTTGACTGGTGTCGTCACGACCTCTCATTGAGGTTTTTCAAACCTCAATGAGAATTTATGGACCTAGGTTGTCAAAATAGGACAAGAAAACTGTGAGGGGAATCGTGATGCAAAGTGTGAAAGCCGCATGGCAAAACACAGTAGTGGGTTGGATGGATGGATGGATGACTGCACAGGGATTCACAGACAACAGTCTGCGTGCCTGCCAGCAGTGCAGATAAAGCAAGTCAGCAACATAGGTCTCCTCTTGGCTATTGCTTCCTCTATCTTCCTGTTTATCTAGGAGCTGGCTTGAGACATGACTCAGAGACTCAGCTTTAAAGCCAAGATCCACAGAGTTTCATTATCATTAACTGTGATTTCAAATGGAGGTTTGATAGATATAGCCAGGGGTGAGTAAGTAAGCCGGTGTGGTCCTGTGCAGCGTCCGAGTAAAAGGAGTACATTGTACACCAGTGCAATTAAATTATCTTCCACATTAAAATTTGCAGAGTGAAAATATACTCTATAATTACAAATTGTGAGTGCACCAAACACACAAAAATGAGCCATGTAAAAAATTGAATTGTCTTGTTTATGACACAATGCAGGGTAATACATTATAAAAATTATGTTGACAAATGTGCCGTGGCCCACAGATATCATAGGCTACCACATTTATAGTGCTTATATGTCACCTATGTAATCAGATTAATATACAAATAACAAAGACTCCTGCTCTTAATGGATCATATAGTGCATTAGTTTTGACCAAAGCCCTATAGTGCCTGTTTATAGTGTAACGATTCTAGCCTAATGGGATCATTCCAGTCCTTGTTTTTGTTTTGGTTTTATTGTTTGTGAGCCCTTGTGTGCCCTTACTTGGAGTTCCTGTCCTTGTTAGTAAATTAGTCCATGTCGTTCACCTGTGTTTGCTTTCACCGGTTCAGTTCTTTGTTGGTTATTGTTTATCATTGAATGCTGTTCGTTTGTGAGCTGTTTCACTGAAATTAAACTTACCTGTTGCTGGACATCTCTGTTCTACCTACACCTACTTCCTACCACTGCACAGACATTACACATAGACAGTACAGTGCACTATAGAGGGATTAGGGAGCCATTTGGGGAACAGACTTTAAGACCACTGATAACACAACTGTTCTAACAAGGCAAGGAATGCTAATGGCCATTGTTCGTGACTAAGTGTCCATTAGGCCTTCAGATATACCATAACATATGGGGAATAATTCCTGGTTTGGAATTATGTGCTACCTGTCATTTAGGCTGGATTGGCCACTGCATTCGTAGTCATTTTAATTAATGCCTTCGTTCCTTTGTAAACCATTGCTTTCTTGGAGCAAGGATCAAAGCAAGCATGCTCTTCATTTTAACAACCATTGTAAATTTCCAGCATCTGTCTCTAACCAATGAAAACCGTTCCCAGATTTTTCCAGAACTTCCAGAGTTTTTTCCAGAGTGATTTTGATTGGTATGTGGGTACAAAAACTAAAAAAATTTGAATGTATGGTATTTCACCCAGAGACCGAACCAAACTGGCAACCCAAAACCCAAGAGTGTTTGTGTGTATGCGTGAATGAGTGGGCACGGACTCACCAATACACGGTCTCCCACTCGAAGGTCTTTATCCCCACCTTTCTTGACTGAGCCACTGTCGGACATGTTCGACCCTGACTCATTACCGGTCTTCACCGAGCTGTTGAGCATGCCTTCCCTGAGTGGCATTACAACGCGCTGACTAGCAGGTGAGGCGCCATTGCCACCATGGAGGGTCAGGTTCTGAGCAGTCAGCGAATCATTGGCGTGGCCATCGCTTCCATCGCCCACAGGTTGCCGGGTGAGCTTGGAGGGCCGTGTGAAGATGCCCTGGTGGGGCTGGCACTCAAAGTAACGCACGCCACCCACGGAGCCGTCATTTTTTCCCAACAAGTCATTGAGAACCACCCCTGCCCACTGTCCAGGGGCGAACTGAGTCTCGCCCAGGTAGGCGATGACGCCTGGTTTGACCCCATTGACCCAGACACTTTCGCCAACAACGTAGTCCCCCAAGACGTCATCCCCAACCTCGGATGTCTTGGAGCTCGACTTGTCCGAGGCATTGCTGCTGGGGAGTGGGGAGGTCTGCTTGTGTGGAGGATCTGGGAAAGTGGTGGGTGACAGTGTATGAGAACATTTAGACTATTCATTTAATTCCTATATTCAAATAGCCATCTATGTATGGCCTTTGATTACAAAGATGTAGAGCAGTGCAGGATTCACAGGAACACAAGTGTTGTACAGAGGAGAAAACAAGGCATACACATAGCTCTACAAACAGATAAAATGGAAAATCAACAAAACAATAGAACTTATCTCAAAGACCAATGTTGCTCACAACATACATTCAACAGTACTGAAATAAGGAATTCAGGCATGATAAATGCAACGTAATGGACATCTACATGAACAACTCATCATTATTCATATTATCCCTTTACACACTTCTAAACCTTTTGCAAGCACCAAATACTTGGTGTACCTTTTGCAAGTACTTGTTTATGCCAATCCTGAAGATGGAACCATTCTCAAGTCAGAAACTGCGACCTATTCAGAATCTATTCATAAAATGTTGTCATATCACAGCACAAAACTGCAGAGCGAAAAATCATCCCGTGCTGCATTCAACATAACAGTTTATGCAATTTTAGGCATTACTCCACATCCCTATTGAAAAGTGGGTCAGCGAGATTGTCTCTAATGTACTGATGATTAACCTTTCCACACTGCATCACAGATGTGGTGCTTTATTCTTGAACACATGCTGTTTAGATGAGCACTGTCCATTCTGGTGAGAAAGACACCCGAGCAGGGTGCAATTAGTGTGTGGTCTGCCACGCTGGCTACATTGCACTGTGTGTGAATGTGTGGGTACGGTTGGTGCCAAGACTTTCTGACACCCCCAGAGTGGGGGAGGGGGCCCGAAGACTGCTTTTATGCCCCAATTGCTCCCCTATGTTTTAAAACTGACAGACATGATTGTGAAATGAGAATTAAAGTAAACAAACTTTTTTTTGTTATATTTACCAATACGACCTCTAAATGTGTATTTAAGCAATCAGAAAATGGTGTTAAAGTAAATGTACTTAGACAGTAACACAAAACGCACCCCAGATTCATCATAAGTGACTTTAGTGTTTCAGCAGGTATCTCATTGGGAAAAACAGAAGTAGCTAGTTTGTGTGGAGATTCCATTCAAGCATCACTGATAAATTAAACTCTAGCTTTTCTTGCCAAAGTCTAGAAGATGCTGGAAACCCTTACTATGACTGTTCCAAGTGAATATCGTTTCCCTATGTAGTGCACTACTGTAAACCAGGAACCACAGCGCTCTGGTCAAAAGTAGAGCACTGTTTCGAGAATAGTGTGCCATTTGTTATGTAGTGCCTGCTTCTAACAGCTACTCTCTCATGGCCATGACTAATGTTTGTTTGTAAAGGCTTTAGAGAAGGCCTTTTATATCTACATGTGCAGCATTTTTGTACTATATTTAACCCTTTATTAAACCAGTAAGGAATGATGAACAATTAGAACAATAACACAGTCACAAACATGTACGAAATGTTGAAAATGTATGAAATGTTGGAAGTTCTGATCAATGTAATTTTGACTGTATTATGAAATTTTGACTGTATTTTGACTGTATTATGGTATATAAACCATTGCAAAATGAGATACAGAAATGTTGGTTGGACTGGAGGTATTCAGTTGAATGTCAAATTCGTTTTTTAAAGCCATTTTATATGGTTTGTTGCAATCGAATAATCATGTTTGAAAATAACTAAACATTTGCATAAAGAAAGAGTATGGGCATAATGTGTTAATTTTCGAACTCTGTCCAACCAGCTCTTTGCCCTGCCAAAAATCTCCTGTCAATGTTCACAACGGCTTGATCCCAAAGACACCACGTTCACCACTATTACTAATGATTGGCGTCATCTAGATCATCAAATAAATGATTGGTTACATCAATCAATCAAATTTATTTATAAAGCCCTTTTTACAACAGCAGTTGTCACAAAGTGCTTTTGCAAAACACCCAGCCAAACAACAACAGTGTTGAATTTCAGTGGCTATATACATGCGTTACCATGTCATTCAATTGGACCATTCAATGGAATTATTTTGTAAGTACAGGCAACTGAGAGGGACTTGATGTAGGTTAATACAGTAAGTTCTGTCTATACCCATTGAAGATCGAAAAAGCCTCAGTTTCCCCCAGCTCTTTTCAAATAAGAAGCATGTAAAAAGAAAATGTTCAATAATGTCTGAGATGAAAACAAAAGCTGTTTTGATTGTTTGCAGAACTCTGTTTTCGTTAAATTCCGAATGTATAAGTTCAGTTTCAAAATGGCAGTTTCAGCAATTAACATATTTTCTACATAAATAATTAAGTAATTATCAGTAACGTCATTCACACTACTTTGTGAATTCAGATAATTCAGAAGGAATTACAACAATTTCATAACACTATTAGGAATAATATTAGGGATAATATTTTATGCAAAATATCTTATCTTAAAAGTTAAAACATACACAAACATTGCCCTACAAAAAGCCACATAAACTGCTAAATGCATTATTGCAATGCTTGATTCTCACTTTCCCACAACTGCACTTCCTGTGTTTTCCCCCCTTTCCTTTCCTCACAGCATTCCACTGTAAACTTGGATCATGACACGAGTGCCATACATACATACAGCTCTCACTTACATGCAATGCAAATAGCAAGACAGCAGAAGAAGCCCAGAGTCTGCCAGACTACGTTTGGCCTCCTGCAGGCCCATATCACCCGAGTGCAGCTGGGATGTAGAGTTTAGCTCTAATTTAGCAGGGAGCTGTGTAACTCACGCGTCTATGGCTCAAGGGCCTAAGCTTGTCATGAGATCTAAACTGAGAAAAATAACAGTCGGGAACGTGTTTGGTGTCCTATTTCTATTGACTTTAAACATCAACGCTTGCGTCAGTGGGGAGTGGTATTCAGATGTTTCATGGTGGTACGATAATGGTTTTGTCCTCACAAGTCACGTACTGTATAGAACAAGGATTCTGACTTATAAACAATGGTTCCTTGGCAAGAATCATTAGAATATGCAATAGGCCTAATGGTCACACTGAAGTGAAAAACAGACAATACAATAATTTAGGGTATAAAATAATCGTGGGTATTATCAACAGTAAAATACAGTCAAAGTATTATGCTGCAAATTATGCATTGTGTAATGCAATGGTGCATTGTGGGTGTGGAAATATTTTTTCCATTGTAAATTAAACTGAATGTAATTCCACCGCAGAGTACTGCATTATACAATATTTTGGAGCATCAGAAATATTTTTACCACTTTTAGGTGCATTTCATTGTTGTTTCTGGTCCATTACTATGTTTTGAAACATGCCTTGTTAGAGGCTGTGTTGCACTCATTAATGTGAATGCTGTACTAAGGGTTTATTTACACTGCGATATATTTCCATTTCCAACTGAGCTAATGAGTGAATGACAAGCACACATTCTCATTCACAGCTTAATAACACATTTCAAATGCAATTGTGCTGCTCATTTACATGCTAGGGAAATTTAGGAAGTATATACAATTAAGTGTGACGTTTTGATGAGATGTCTTTAATTTAAAAAAGACAGCTCATTTGGCTACCAAATCTTGAACATGAATCTTCAATATATTATTTCAGACAGTGGGCTACATTTTACCTTGTTATAGAGAATAATTAAGGTGGAGGAATCAAATTTCATTTAATTGACTGTAATTATTCAACAAAAATATTTTACTAATTTCCCATTGAGCCATCACTTTATATAACTCTATAGGGGACATATTGTAATTCAAATCTTAAACATTAAGTGATTGAATATTTTTGAAATGTTCTTTTGGTCTGCCTTTTCTAGGAGGTACTTAGGGTTTAGCAGCTGTTGACTGGCAATACCTTTAAACATGCAAGTGATCCAAATCACCAAAAACACATCAATATGCTGAAATGTGTAAACACATAACCTAACAAGAAACCTGATTACAATAGTCCTGTGTCCTATAATAAAAATAAAATACTGAATCTCCCCAAATTAATTCATTTATTCATTATTATTACAGTGTACTCTATTAATTGTGCACAATACAGTCATTGATAAGGTATTATACTGTGTGTCATTCCTTAAAAATGAAATACACTAACATACTTCCTACTGTGCTGCTTGTTAGTCACTGTAAACATAACAGCAACTAGGGCTGGGCAATATGACCCAAAACTTACATCATGATTATATTCATGATTTTTTGTCAATATGATATTAATGACGATATATTTGTTTGTATGTCATCATTATTATCTTAAAATATACTTTACCAAAACACAACCTTTTCTCTTTTATACACTGTTATTATAGTTGTTTGTTTTTGTTTCAGACCAACAGAAGGGCCGGCGTGTTCAGATGCATGCCGAGTCATGATGTCAGTGTACTCAACAGGATGAAAATGTTTCAGATGAGAAAAGGTGTTGGTGGTATCGCCAATCTTCCTCTGTACTACTTTTTGGTATATTTTGCAGACAGTCTTTTCCTGCTCTATATCAGATTTGAAAAACCCAAACCAGTTCTATATTACAGAAGTGGTAGGTCCCCTCTTGGAGACAATAGCTTTGTAGAAACTAGGGATGGACATGGTTTGTTAAATATTCGAATAACCAAAATGACATTAGTATTTGAGTACTTGTGAGTGTATTTACTTTTGCCCCCCAAATGTTTTTCACATTCATGTCTTTTTTTGGTTGAAATAAACTACTATTACTACTATTAAAATTTCTATCATGATTTTTTACATAGGATGATGTACCTTGACCTTTAAAAACACATACAGCGCTTCTAAGTCATATTTATGACATTCGCTCCTTCACCACACTTGTTAGTCATTTAAGTTTGTCAATCAAAGCGTTAGTGGTATGGTAACCCCAATCAGTCAGAATGATGCAATACATACTGCACAGCCTACTGTTAGCAAGTGGATGAAAGTTAATTAATTCAACGGAAGATGGAATATATTTACTCTAACTTACGAAAACATTATTTGGCCACAAAACGCTACATAAAGTTAGGTTTTGAAATCTAAAAGCAGTTCAGAGTGCAGAAAACAGTGAATTTTGCAAATAGCATATAACTGGCAAGCTTAGCAAAATAGGTCCTCTAGACTCTTACATCGAATAAACTCAATGTTATGCTTTAATAAATATTATCTTCTAGTTGTAGCTGAGTTTTGCGTGTCTACTACACTGCTTCTTCCATATGTGCGCTTGCTCTTTTCTCATGCAAACGGCCATTGAGCCGATATTAAATGAAAACGACACCCACGTACTCCTTCGCAAGATATGTATTGGCGCTAAATGTGGTATCAGTACTTCATAAAAACATGCCTTTATTTTAACTGAATACTACAAATAAAATCATGTCCAGTGCACATCCTTAGTAGAAACTTCTCCAACATCTGCCATAGCAGACTCTTTCACTAGTAGGCCGATCAAACCATGTTACATAGCTATGTCTGAAAGCTAGTAGGTGAGCTGCTGATAGGTATGCACTTATTGCTCTCTAGTTGTCTGCTCATATCTTTTATAATTGGACTATGCGAGCACGCTTACCGGATGAAGCTTGCGAAAGCTTTTTGTATCAGATTTGCACAAAGGAAAATTAGCAATGTCGCAATATCAAAGATTACGTTATTGAATTATTAGGTTACTTTCATTATTGAATTATTTGAAATCCTCGATAACGATATTTATCGAATTATCGCCCAGCCCAAACAGCAACCCATTAACAATGCAGTTGGACGTGGAGTGGTACTTCCTGGCAGAGCCAAATGTGATTGGGGCTACACATAACAAAACATTATAAGCCTGCTGACCGTAAGCTTATTACTGTATACTGTATAAGCTGGCCACGGAAAATGCAAGGTCCTGACAACAAACAATCAATTACAACAATCAAGGAATCGCTGGGCCAATGATGAAATGCCACCATGATTGATAGGCTAAGACATAGTAAACCTGCTCTCTTCTTGAGAGTCTAAAGGAAGTTGCTGGGAGTGGAAAAAGTGACTTACTGTCTTTCTGGCCCAATGTGCCAGACGAAGACCCCCCAGCAGAGGATCGTCCCAAAGGGCCAGGGGAGTGCTTTGGACCCCTTCCAGGGATCTTCAGTCCACTGGACTTCAGCATGTTCATCATGTAGAGGGGATATGTACAGGGATGAGAAAGTCCCTTTGAAGGCTTTCTGTTTGAGGCACTAGAAGATGGAATGGTGGCAATCTCTCCCCATTTTAGCTGTGGAGATTAATAGCATCATAGTGTATTAGTGATGAAGATACCTTTGTATTAGCTCCATTTGTACTGGAGCTCTCTTTGCAAAGACTTCCAAGCTAACCAATGTTGCTTCCTAGAACATAACAGGAATGTTTTGTGCTAGCTAGTTTTCTTGTTGAAAGCATCTTTTCAAAAGTCAAACCTATGATTTTTCAAAGTTCAACATAAGCCATATCAAGTTGGGACATGTGTAGGCTATGCTTTACTACTTTATACAAAGTGAAATAATTATGAATGTTCCCCGTTCAAACAAACAACATATCTATACATAATTTTGTTACTATGTTGTTGCGTTTACTGGGCTCTGACCAGTAAGACTTAGTAAATCCAGTTTATTTGTTTCAAGTATGTTGTTGGTGAACTTTGTTTACCTTTACAATTAGTGTCTCCTGTCCTGCCTTGAGCCTTAAACAATGTATGTTAATAGTATTCACTGACAGAAAGACAGCCCTTTGGCTTGTCATATGCGTTTATTTAAAGTGAATAACCAGTATTTTGTTACTGTTGGTTAGTGTAGGGTAGCCTACTCCCATGCCACATAGTCAAAACACCTCTATGAAAGGATTTTATTGGACTAGGCCTTGCCCACACACTCTGATTCATTCCCAGATACATGCTACTTCATTCCCAGATACATACATGTGCTACAAGACAATATTTCTTACAACATTTCTGCAATCACATGCCATTCATTGCAACGTTACATCCCAATTCTAGCACCACGTCGCATTTATGACGGTTTCAAGAGGAGCCGACTGAAGAACAGAATGATGCTTTAACACTATCATCAGCACCATTCAATTGACTCATGTATCGACATTGATTCGTAGATTGTTTCATGCAATAGACCTGTACTTTTTAAGAATATTTTCAACTGTGCGAGAACTCTAAATTTTCGACAATTAGCTACTTTGTAGCCTTCTATGACAGTGCAGTTGGTTTAGGCTACAATGTTACAATTTGATGTTCTAATCATACGGTCATTGGGCCATTGAACGCCACATATGGTGTCTTATAAGCTTATTGAAAAAAAAATGATTACACATTTATATTAAATTGATACACCTATGTGACAGAAAAACAGACTGCGCATCTGAGTAGGCTACATCGCAAAATTATCTATTGTTATACCCACTGCAGCGTGGTGTGCATTCTACTAAAGCTCACCAAATACCGTCAATGATAAAGACTCAAGAACAACACGCTTACCTTTTATGTCGAATTTACTGATAAATGTATATAAAAACCGGCAAACTTAATTTGTTCCTGGAGAGGGGTCCGCGGATCGGTTGATTCATCAGAAGGTTGCCACTCCCTATACCCACACACAGGGATGCACAAATATGGATGCTGGGCTGGAGCTGAAAAGCAAAGGCAGAGTGTGACAGTATGGAAGCCGCAGTAGGCTTGGCGACTGAGATGCCGGTTACTTTGACAATTCGACTTTCAGAAAAAAATATGAAAATCTTTTGTCGCTTCTTTTTGTTGTGAAGATACAAATACAACTAGTATAATTTCTCGTTCCCCCTTGTTATTAGTCTACAGCGGTTTCGAGGTTCAACGCAGAATCCGCCACTCGCATTTTAGCTTCCGTAGTCGGTACGGTGAATGCTCACTAATAACACGCACATGTAGGCGTCTTGAACACTGAGACCGGAGGTTTTTTAGGTTTCGCTTGGGGCGCAATGGATTTTCGGCCTTTTTCGTAAATGTATAGTATCCCCCATTCGCTGGCTCAAACAAAGAGCTAAGGAAGTAGACGCTAAGAGTTGTGAATAGAAAGCGAGAACAGAATAATGTTGTTCCCCGGCTTAAAAGGCATTCATAAATACGTGCATATGATGTACTGCAATATACGCTACAAGCGAATGTAATATTGGACCAAGGAATTTATCGAAATTCTGTCCTGGCCCAGCTGTTTAAAACTGACAGGAAGGTATGTGCATCCGGTGCTGAATCACTTTAAAAGAATGATCCTTCATGAAAATCCAAGGAATGCCCTCACATCATAAATCAACTCCCATTTTGCAATAGTGTCCCTAATTTACACAGTTTACACAGTTCGAACTGTAGGCTATTGTATTACACACTTAGATATTTTGTTAACTGTAACATTGAGACAACTGACTGTAATAAAATTTTAATTATACTACCTCGTAAAAAGGGCTTCACAAAAATGCAGACTAAATACCTTTATTACAATAACTTTGTAAATTAGTTTATTGTGCAATGTAGCTGAGACCCAAACTTTGTAATTTTTATGATGCAGATACAAAGTCTGTTAAAACACAGTTTCGGTACCAACATTCCTTCTTCATTGTTGTCATGTATATGATCAGAATAAATGCATGTAGTGTAGCTTGGGTTTAAACGGCACATTTTATTTCCAGACATTCCTTGGTTGCCACTATTCTTGTTCATCTACAAAATGCTGTTGAATCATCTCAACTGAGCAAGTAATTTCACAAAAACGATTTTGACATAAGTTGATCTTATTTTTTGTCATTTAGAAAACATTGTCAAGTGAGTTGATGAAGTTAGACCTCTAAACAGATTTTGGATATGGATATGTCAATAGGAAGGCCTTAGGCTAAGTAATCCACTTCAGAGAAAAAAATGATAATAGTTTTTTATAGCAATCTTGTTTTTTGTGATGATCATGTTTGGGGCTAAACGCCCCGTCTCCTTTGGGGCAAAATGCCCCAGGGGGTATTTTACCCCTGAGAATATATTGGTAAAATATTACAAAATTATAACAGCAACAAAATGTGCTGAAATATAACAAGTTCAAGATATAGCCTAATATAAGTATTTTTTACTTTAATAGCTAGTTTACTGAGCATATATTAACATCTAATATAATAGGCCTATCAATTGGCACTGATATTAAATGATTTGCTAGATTATTGATTTACTGTTTTTAACTTAATCCTTTTGCACGGTTAACAAAACATAGTTAAATATAGTCATCAAAAGTTATTTGAAATTTTATTTTTTTACTGAATTTGCATTAGGCCAGATACGATCCCGTGCCAACAGTGATATATGCACTGGAAACAGCAGCTAAATGAATTAAATTTACATTTAACTTTGTGATGCCATTATCAATCAGAGTTGTAACGGCATATATTTTTACACCATGAGAGATTTTAGGTTAAAGATTATCTAAAATGGATGTCCCATGTGCTCAAATTGAAGGTAATGAAATGATTTTGGGGAAAAAGTACTTAAAAAGGTGTGATTAATCATTGTCTTTGATATAGTTCCCTTCCCTAAAAAAATTGTCACTGGAGTGAATGCGCAAGGTCCTTATCTATGTAATCTGTAAATTTCAAAGCAGTTAACACAAATTACATGACATATTATACTGTTGCATTTTTTCTCAATCTCTTAATACATTATTAAGAAATTGAGAGAATATGGCGCAACATTGAAGCTGTCTAGAACAGGCCATCCTCAAGAACTGAGTATCTGGGCAAGAAGGGCATAATTCAGGGAGGCCACCAAGAGGTCTATGGAATCTTTAAAGGAGTTACAGTCTTCCATGGCTGAGCTGGGAGACACTGTGCATACTGCAAGAATAGCCTGAATTCTTCACAAAAGGGGCCTTAACAAGAGTGGCAAGAAGAAAGCCCTTGTTGAAAAAAACATAAAATCTCGACCAGAGGATGAAGATTCTAGTCTGATTAGACCAAAATAGAGATTGTAGGCCTCAACACTAAGCACTATGTTTGGCGCAAGCCTAACACTGCGGATCATCCTGAGATCCCTACCATGAAACGGTGGTGGCAGCATGATGCTATGTGGATGCTTCTCTGCGTCAGGGCCTAGAAAGCTTGTAAATGTGGTGGGTCAAATGGATGCATCAAAGTACAGAGATATCCTGGAAGAAAGTTGGCAAGAAACCTGGGACTCATCTTCCAGCAGGACAATGACCCCAAACATACAGCCAAAGGCACACTGGAGGAGATTGATAACAAAAAGTTCCTGAAGTGGCCTAGTCAAAGCCCAGTCCTCAATCGATATGAGAGCATTTGGAAAGGGTTGAAAATTGCTGTTCACCAAAGGTCCCCATCCAACTTCACAGAGCTTGAGACATTTTGCAGAAAAGAACGGGCAAAAATTACTATGTCCAGATGGGCAAAACTGGAGGAAAACTATCCAAATGCCAAAGGTGCCTCTACCAAATATTATCTAAAAGGGTTGAATATGTGTAGATATCATTTTAATCTTTTGTTTTTGTTATAAATGTAGAAGTTTTTTTGTTGGCAGTGGCAAAGGAGGTGAAAATGTTTGAGAGCAACTATATCCAGTCTAAAATCCCAAAGTTTGCACAGTGGCGAGGAAACCCCTGCTAGTAGGGTCAAAACCTAGGAAGAAACCTAGAGAGGAGCTGGACTCTGAAGGGTGGCCAGTCCTCTTCTGGCTGTGCTGATTGAAGATTATAAGTGTACTTTACTTTTTTGGCCACATCAGCATTTTGGCAGGTTCAAATGACCAGCAGGTCAATAGATACTGCTGGGTTGTGTCCAGAGTCTTTAGGTAGAATCTAGATCAGCTGCACAACCAGATGGAGAAGGACAGGGAAGACCAGGTGGGCTGTGAGCAGTGACAGCAAGAATCATCAGGCAGAAACTAGATCTACAACACAACCAAGAGGACTTTGGACAGGGACAGCTAGGAGAAGGCTAGATAGTCTTGAGGCGTGGTCCAAGGACTCAGGGTACCAAGATTAAACAGGACACCTGACAAATCAGAGGAGCATTCCTTGGATCCTAAAGGTTACCTCAGCATATAATTCAGACTAACCTTTGTCCTTGTCACATAAGCTAATGCAACAAAACCAATTGGAACTGATAGGACAAAATGACCATAGTCTACCGAGACAAACATTTGCAGCATGACTGGGGGTCCAGGAACACTGTGGCCCCATTTGTAGATACTGTATGTAGATCTGTTGCACCCAAAAGGGCCAACAAGACAGGAAATAGCTCCCCCCTTTGCCAACCACCAGAATACTGTACCAATGAGAGAGATCAGGATCTACAGTAACCCTGAGGTCCCTCATGAATTTTGGGGGGAGATGACTGTATAATAGTCAAGGTTCATTGTGAGATCTGATCTCTTTTTTTCTTCTGACCTAAAATGAGCATTTCAGTATTGAGTATTAGAGTAAAAAAGTTTCTCTCGTCCTCATGTCTTATGCACATACTTTGGGGGCTTTGCCATGTTTCCTTAAAATGTTAAAGTTCCAAATTTTCTACAAAATATGTACTGAAATACTATGCCTGGCAAAAGGCAATCCCCTAATTATCTAATGAATTACAAATGATACAATGAATGGCAAACTCAAAACACTGACTCAAAATCAATAACTATATGGTGACATTGGTTTTATGTTGTGAAAAATGTCAAGGATCCGGTCGGAACCCAAAAGCGGACTGGACACAAAAAATAGAAATGAGGTGGTGTTTTATTGACAGAACACAGGTTAGAACGAGGAAACAGGGATAGGGGGTAGTTATGGATGGTGGTGTGAGGATGGGTTCGGAATCCCAAGGAAGCGTGAAGGTGAGCGTTGGTCGCGGCGTGGTGGGCTGATCTGGCTTCGGGGTGTGTATCCAGGTGAGTGAAAGATGAGATGGTAATCCTGAGGCAGAACGAGAGAACAGGGTGAGTACACGAACGGCAACAGACAGGCAAACAGAGCAGAGCAAAAACTGGTAACAACGTAGCTGGACGAGCATCAACATACAAATGAGACTTAGCGATCTGGCAGGGACGAGACGTGAGGGCTCCTCCTAAGTACTGAGGTCGATTGGCAAACCAGGAACCGATGCGTGATCGCCGATGATGAACAGGCATCACCCCATGGAGCCGACGTCACCCGCCTCGCTCATAACCAGGACAACCGTAACAGACAGACACAGAAACAAGAAAACACACATCACGGAGGGGGGATCGTGACAAAAATTAAAAACTGAAATATGTTGGTTGCATGAGTATTTCACCCCCAAATATTAAAGCTGCACTAGGTAGGATTTTTTCAGTAAAAAAACTAATTTTGTCCCCTATTAACATGTTGTGTAAGCTAATGAGGTCCTTTAAAAGTTGTTCAGCAACACAGACAGCTCTGTGCCATTTCGAGCATGCTGCTACTTTCCAGCCAATTCTGTTCCTGCAATCCAGCTACAATTCCAGCCAATCGCCTTCAGCGAGGCGAGCCTTCTTTTTTGTTTATTTTGAGAAAGCGCATTTTACCTGGAAGATATATATAGCACAAATATGCCTGTTACGTCCGTTGACAATCTCCTTGTGTTTGTATGCCCATATTTGCTCATTTGTTTTTTGCTCATTTGTTTTTGCTCATTTGTTTTTTGTTTTTTCTCCTACCCCATGTCTTTTTTTCTGTGTTAGTCCAATGTACGTTCAACGGCATGTTATGTTTCCCTGGCCTAATAGGGATCTGTAACATAAATGGGGGCTCGTCCAGGATCACCCTTTTCTTCAACAGTTGTTAAAGGACTGAGTAAACTTGTAAGTGGGGCCACAACAGATTCCAGTTCCTGCAGAACGTGCGGTAGTAGCTAGCCATCCCTAAAAACCTCTGTAACTCCTGCCTGGTTTTAGGTATAGGAAAAGCAGTTATAGCATCCACATTAGCTGTAACAGAACACACCTGTCCACGCCCAACCTGTCTACCCAGATAAGTCAATGTAGCTTGTCCAAACTCACATTTAGCCAGGTTTAGGGTCAAGGAAGCTCTGGCCAAACGGTCAAACACAGCCCTCAGGGTACATATATGATCAGCCCAGGTAAGGGAATGAATTACTAGGTTGTCCAAGTAGGCGGTACAGTCAGGAACAACTGCTAAAACCTTACCAACCAGGCGCTGGAACGTGGCAGGAGCATTGCACATTCCAAACGCCATCACTGAGTACTGAAGAAAACAGTCAGGGGTCACAAAAGCAGAGATGTCAGATGCACTTTGAGTTAATGGCACCTGCCAGTAACCTTTCAACAAATCAAACTTACTAACGAAAGCAGAAGAACCAATGGTGTCTATACAGTCATCAATACAAGGCAAAGGAATCAGGCACAGTAATGGCATTCACTTTCCTATAATCAGTACATAATAATAGGGAGCCAAGTTTGCTTACTGTAAGGAAATACACTGCTCAAAAAATTAAGGGAACATGTAATCATCACAATATAACAACAAGTCAGTTAAACTTCAGGGACATCAATCTGTCCAGTTAGAAGGCAGACTCGATTGTGAATCAATATGACCTGTTTTGGTGCAAATGAAAGTGACAACAAGTGCACTGCAGAGGCAACAACAAGACAACTCACAAAAAGGCAATGGTTTTGCAGGTGGTGGCCACAGACAATTGCGCTCTCCTTATCCTTCCTGACTGTTTCTTCTCTAGTTTTGACAGTGTCCTTGTCACTACTGGTAGCATGAGGCGGTACCTGCAGCCCATTCAGGTGGCACAGGTAGTCCAGCTCCTCCAGGATGGCACATCCATACGTGCTGTCGCAAGGTTTGCTGTGTCTCCGGGTACAGTCTCAAGAGCATGGAGGAGATACCAGGAGATGGGCCATTACATGAGGAGAGCTGGTCAGGACCATAGAAGGGCATGAACCCAGCAGCAGGACTGGTATCTGCTCCTTTGTGCGAGGAGGAACAGGAGGAGCACTGCCAGAGCCCTACAAAATTACCTTGGTGGGCATTTTTCTGACCAAACTATCAGAAACAGATTCTATGAGGGTGGCATGAGGGCCCGACATCCTCTAGTGAGACCTGTGCTCACAGCCCAGCACTGTGCAGCTCGATTGGCATTTGCCAGAGAACACCAGAATTGGTAGATCTGCCATTGGTGCCCCGTTCTCTTCACAGATGAGAGCAGGTTCACACTGAGCACAGTGAATGTTATGCTGCTGGCAATATCATCCAGCATGACTGGTTTGGCGGTGGTTCAGTGATGGTATGGGGAGGCATATACAGCTCCGGAAAAAAATAAGAGACCACTGCACCTTTTTCTTTCCTTTCCAAAAAAGTTGAAAGGGAAGGTTTTGAGTGAGGAACAGAATGGTTAAAATTAAGAGACCACTGCAAATTGAACGCATCTGTTCCTCACTCAAAACCTTCCTTTTCGACTTTTTTGGAAAGGAAAGAAAAAGGTGCAGTGGTCTCTTATTTTTTTCTGGAGCTGTACTCGGTACGGTTCGCACAGACCTCCACGAGCTAGCCCACGGTACTCTGACTGCTGTTAGGTATCGAGATGAAATCCTCAATGCCCGGCCTCCTAGAGTGTGTAGGCAGTTCCTGGATGACGAAGGCACTGATGCCATTGACCGGCCCTCACGTTCCCCAGACCTGAATCCCATTAAGAACCTCTGGGACGTTATGTATTGCTGCATCTGACGCCGCCAAGTCGCACCACAGACTGTCCAGGAGCTCACTGATGCCCTGATCCAGGTCTGGTAGGAGATCCCCCAGGACACCATCCGCCATCTCATCAGGAGCATGCCCAGACATTGTCGGGAGTGCATACAAGCACGTGGGGGCCAGATTTTGGTTTCCATTGATTATTGTTATGTCATTTTGGTCTCAACGATTTCCACAATGTACAGTAAAGATTTTGATCTTTAATATATTTAGTTCATTGAGACCCAATGTGTGATTTAAGTGTTTCCTTAATTTTTTTGATCAGTATATAATGGCAGGTAGAGACCAGGGTTGCAAACTGCCAATTCCTCCCTTGTCTACTACAGCATATACTATGAAAACTGCAAAGAAGCGAAAGAAGACTAGCTCTCTATAGCTAGCAACCAGGAACCCTAAGCTAACGTTTCTCTATTGGGCATTGGTGCAGAACCGTGTTCTGACCGGTGAGTAATTGCAAAATGATGTAATTTTTTTTTTTTACTGAAAATCCTATCCAGTGCAGATTTAATATTTGGTAGAGCCACTTTTCGTTGCAGTTACTGCATTGAGTCTGAATTTTGAGGTGCTGCCTTTTCTTTGCATTGCCTTGGTGGTGTGATGCAACTTCCGCTACTCAGACTAACAGCCTGACATATGTAATTCATCAGTGAAGTTTTCATCCAGACAATGTGACAGCAATTTTAATGGTTCACAGGTGGAGGCCAGTGTTAAGGCAATTTCTTTAATCTTGGTAAACTGGAAGCTTCCACAGCACAGGGGTTGAATACATACACATTTAATCAATATTTCCCAACATAAAAACGATTCCACCATACAAAAATGTATTTTGAGTGTCAGTGTTTTAAAATGTCAACTTTAAAACACTGAAAAACTTTTCAATATATAGACAAATAAAATAATTGTTCAGGGGTTTCAATACTTTTGCAAGGCAATGTACTGTACATGACTAATGAGGTTCATTTATCCCAATGTTATGATGTTCAACAAATAACAGTCTGAATAATGAATACCACATAACTACACTGAATGCTATTGGTTGATTAACTGTATAGGCATGCCAAAACAAATTTATATATTTAATTTTATTAAAATGTGGTTGTAAATATTGGCTTAACATTGCAGATAAATGTTGAAACTTAATTTTGCCTACGCCATACTATTAACAGCTTGACTGTATAGCACTTCACATGTAGATTAATGTAACTAAGCCACCAAGTGGTTAATATATAATTAGGTAATCCTTTGAATGTTTAAACATTGTACATTCACCTGGCGAGACAGATAAAAAAAAAAGTCAATACCATATACAAATGTACAATATAAATGTATAAGACTTAAAAGAACAGACTATGGAATAATGCCCTAACACATAAAAAGGTTAGAATTGACATGGACTAGCAATTTAAATAAAGACATTACAGTTTGTTTCACATATTTCTAAGAATGTATGAGACTAATGTTTCAGAGGTCCGGTTAAAGGAGAAAATTAAACATGCAGACGCTAGCGTCTGCAAGGGGATTAGCAGAAACAATGTATTTACAACTGTAGATAGCCTTAGCAGCTAGCTAACAATATAACTATCTTGCTAAAATAATTGGTGTGGAATTATTGTTTTTAATGCCTATCCTGCTTGTGGTAAATCAATAACCAAGCAAACGAATGCTTTTTGTATACATGTCCTTTTGTAGTGGCACAGAACAGACAGCTATGTTTAGCCTTTAGGGGCTATCTACACAACAGCTAGTTAGCCTAGCATTTTAGCTAATGTTATACAACGTGTGGTATAGAATTCCCATTTTTATAGCCCATGGTATAACTGAGCAAACAAATAATTTTAGTATACCTGTCCCAGGCTAGTGGTGCTGAAAAGATGTAACGGTAGCCTACTACTAGGTAGCTTGCTTGCTACTTTAATGGAGAGTTTATCTGGAGGAGAAATATGGCCAGTTATTCACTTTTCAGGTCCATATCTGGCTTTGTATTTCTCTATCACTTGAAAGCAATGCCTATATTTATTTGACTTGTCTCTACAGTAGGTGTCATCAACCAGGGGTCCGGGGATAGAAATTTGTGTTTCCGACTTCAAATGAAAAATTAAGGAGGGGGAAGGTTTTTTCAGAGATAATGTTTTTGGGG
>JACXGI010003512.1:0-61789 GCA_016801175.1 Esox masquinongy | reverse complement strand
GAAATTCTTTTGTACCCTTCTCCTGACTGATATCTTTCAACAATGAGATCCCTCTGATGCTTTGGAAGCTCTCTGCGGACCATGGCTTTTGCTCTGAGATGCAACTAAGAAAATGTCAGGAAAATCCTACTAGAACAGCTGAACTTTATTTGTGGTTAATCAGAGTCACTTTAAATGATGGCAGGTGTGTAATGACTTCTATTTAACATGAGTTTGAATGTGATTGGTTAATTCTGAACACAGCCACATACCCAGTTATAAGAGGGTGTGCATACTTAGGCAACCAGGTTATTTTAAGATTTTAATTTATAATTTTTCCCCCTCGAAGATTTCAGTTAGTTTTTCAATTGAATTGTTCACATTATAGGTCACATTAAAAGTGGAAAAAAGTTCTGACATGATTTATCTTTGTCTCATTCTTTTACATCACAAAAACCTGGCATTTAAACAGGGGAGTGTAGACTTTATATCCACTGTACGTACATTCATACACACATGTACACATATACACTCATTTCTAGACACACAAATTTTATTCTAGTAATTAATTAGTTCCATCCCTCTAGATTCCAAAGAAGCAACCATCTTTCCCAGTAGACTAACATTCTTTCATTACCAGCAGCAATATATTTCTCTTACTATGATTCTTTACAACATATTTGAATCTGTCGAGGCTCAAGGCGTCCACCGATGCGGTCTTGAAAATAAATGTTTTACCAAGGAGAAGAATCATGTTTTCAATTGATTGAGCATTGCCTCTCAGGTCACCCAATGACTCTGTAAACTAACTTCCAGGGTGACTCTGTGACACAATTACCAATCTTGAACTTGAATCCAGAATTTTGCCAGTACCAAAATGTTTACTAATTGTTGCCTACAGCAACTGTAGGCCGCACATCAAATCAATTAAATACATTTTATAAAACCTTTTTTTTTCAGCAGTCGTAACAAAGTGTTTATATAGATACCCAGACACTCCAAATCGTAGGCAACAACAATACATCGATATTCAATGGAGACACTGTGGTCCAAAGATAACCCCAGACATGGCCAGCTAGGCAGAAAATAGCTCCACCCACTTTGCCAAGCACTAGACCTTCAAAGGGACACCAACTGCAAACCACCCTGAGAGAGGGCTGATAGCCCTGAGAATTCATTCCTGTGAGCATTAACACAAGGAAACCAGTGGCTTAGAATAGCATAGTGCCCCAAAATAGCATTAGGAAGAGGTGCTCTATCGGGGAAAGCCCTGACTCCATTTGTGGGTTTAGAAATGCTCCCCATTTAAAAGATACAGGAAGGAATCCTGCATCTTGTGATCGTAGCATGTATTTTCTTGTAGACATATTTTGCACTAAAAAGTGTTTTTCAGCATTATGGGTTCTCATATTTGCAATATTCCAAAGATTGTACAAAAGCTGCTCTGGACATATGTTTTATATGTTCATTAAAAGAGAGATCAGGGACCAGAGTAACACTGAGGTCCTTCATAGTTTTTCTTTCTGGAAATGACTGAACAAGGTTCTTTGTGAGATCTAACATTAAATCTCTTTGTTTCTTGGGAATGTATTTTTTTTCGAGTTCATAAATATAGAATGTTATAGAATGTTCTGTCATCTACTTATGTCTGAAATACAGGCTTCCAGGGTAGGCAATTTTGGAGCTTTGCCATTTTTGTTTCAATAAATGTACAACTGTATGTCATCTGCATAGCAGTGAAAATGACATTGTGTTTCCTGATGCCATCACCAAGAAGCTACATGTAGTGAAAACAAAAGTGGTTGAAAGATGTACTGCCCATTTCACAACATAGCCTGAACAATTTAACAAGTTACTTCTTCTTTCCTTTTTAAAGTAGGCAAAAATAAATGTGGACAGCTAGGAATGACAAAGAAGAACTCCGCTTTAGACTAGTCATATATAACAAGCATGCACTTACAAGTCAGCAACCATTGGCAACATATGGACAATATCTAAGCAATTCGAACTTGAAGTGAACTTAAACTGATGTCAAATTAGCTTGCATTGAATGGGTTTGCAGGTGTGTGAAGAGTTTACAGCAAAATCGGCAAAAGGTGTTGAACTAAATTTTTGTATTGTTTATTTTAACACTTGCTGTATTTATGTGTATCAATTACATGTGTAGTGAATTTCACACTTCCAGAGTATTCAAATATTTTAAACAGTGTTTTTACTGTATAAATAGAAGAATATGAGCAGTTGTGGCATGGATTCCCAAAAGACTAAAGTGGAAATATTATAGATTTGGAGTGAACGCTCCAAATCATGCTCTTGGAATGCTATTTCCAAACAAGATAAGCATGAAGGACAGTACTCATAGGCAGAGTATCCACCCCCCCTCTGCTGACCCTCTAACTAAAATCACCTAATGCTTCCAGAAGTTGTCCTTGTCCCAAACGGGGGCACCACAACTCCCATCCCCCCCTCCACCACACCCACCCTCTCCACCTCAATCACACCCACCTTCTCCCCTCTGTCACACACCCCCTCTCCCCCTCTACCACACTCACCTTCCCCCCCTCCACCACACTCACCAATCAGGGAGCTAGTTCTAACCAAAGAGAGCAGAGCTCATCTTTCCCTATGTCCCACTCCTCCCCCCGTTTAAAACTATTGCTTAGACAACTGCCACATTGTTAACAACCTTGTCCTTTATTTCCACAGAGCACAGAATATACTCGGTGATGTGCTTCGGGTCCCTGCTATTGTGAAAATAGCAATGCCGACTGCTTTGAGTACAAGCTAGGACCCAGTATCTCTATTCCTGTGTTGATTAGAAATAGAAGGAATCGTGAGCATGCAACCTATAAAGTAAACTTGTCTAATCTGTTAACTTTAACACGTCAACCTACTAGTCCAGGAACCCCTATTATATCTATTAAGCTGGCTTTACTTAATATCAGATCTTCTTGGTAAGTGACATTATAATATCCTACAACCTAGATGTTATTTTTCTCACTGAAACGTGGCTAACAGAAGATTGTAGTGCTACTGTTGTTAACGAGACAGCACCTGAAATGTGGCTATATGAATACGTATCGAAATGGTAGGAAAGGAGGAGTGGCTGCCCTATTCAAAGATACCTAGCGTATTTTCTTTGCACTGGAATGTAATTTTATTTCTTTTGAATACCTCTGTTTTACATTGAAGGGTACCCCCAAAATTTTGTTTTTAACCATTTACAGACCTCCACGATATTCTGCAAATATTATTGATGATTTTGCTGAACTACTCTCTGTTATATCAGTTGATTATAACTTGTTTATTATTACAGAGAATTTTAACATCCACATAGATAATAGTACGGACAATAATGCCAAAGAACGTTTTGCACAACTTGACACTTTTGATCTCACTCAACATGTGAAAGAGCATACACACACTCAAGGCCACATTCTAGATCTGGTTATCTCTAAAGGTCTCGATATTTCCTCTGTCATGGTTAAAGACTTGGCCCTGTCTGAACATTTCTGTGTCTTTTTTGAATCACTTATCACCCCGAATGTTCCAGTAAACTCTGTTTCTGTTAAGAATAGGTACATTAATGAGAGAACCAATGCTCAGTTTATGGAAGCTATAGCTATCTCTCCAACAAGTGCTGAGTCAGTTGATGTACTCCTGGATAATTTTAATGCCAAAATATTTTAATGCACTGGTAAAGGTAAAGAAATGGTAAAGAAAACTATGAGCCAACAGAAAACACCATGGAGAACCACCATGATGGTAAGCGCCCTGAAAAGAGAATGTAGGAAAGCGGAACGTAAGTGGAGAAAAACTAAACTTCAAATTCACTATGACATCTATAAACAAAGCCTTGATAGCTTCAACAATGAGTTATGCAGGGCCAGACAGCAACATTTATCGGGAATGATCAACAAGAATATCAACAATACCTGCACTCTATTTGTCATGGTCAACAAGCTTACAAACCCAATAAAGCAGATAGCATCAGAACTCATGTCCACTGTGAAATGTAATGAATTTGCATGTTTCTTTATTGAAAAAATTATAAGTATTAGACGGACCATCAGAACTACACCGTCTAACATGAACGGTGTACTGTACAGCTCTGTACTGTCACCACGACCACCAAGACATAACTTTGTTATTATGTCACAATTTAATACAATTGATCAAAAATCCCTAGAAGAAACAGTTCGACATCTTAAAGCTTCCACATGTTGTTTCGAGACACTGTCATCACACATGTTATCACTGCAATGCAATTCTATGATAGTACATTACATGTAGTATAAGACCTTACTTTGACTAGTTTCACCCTGATGGAGTGGTGTTAAGAAATCCTTGGTTTACATAAATCATTTGTCCACATTGCTGTGTTCTGTCCAAGGGTGTTTCTATAATTTAAAGACACATGCTCATTGCTGAAGCAAGGGCTCCATTAATGTTGAATTTTTCATAATAGCTTGTTATTATAGCCAATGCCTTACAGCTCATTAATGCCAACAGCTATGTTGACAATCTGTATCAATAGACACTATTTACTTGCTACACGATCAATCTCATGTCAGTTTTCAAATGTTTGGAGATACCTGCAGACATGACAAGAGTTATGGGACCTTTTCAAAATCCGTGTCCAGCATCTCAGAGAAACACTGTTAGCAGCAACTCCAGTTGCTGACTTCTATAGCCATGCTTTTTTGCTTGGCTGAGCCTGACTGAGTGAGCTGCAGTATAGTTTAAGTCTCTTACTTTGGCCTGGGACTGTGGTACAAGAGTGCAAAGGTACATCCATGCTTGTGAATATGGTGCAAGGAATGCATGCGGTTATGCAAACTCAGACTAAAAAAATACTATTCTTATTGGACAATCGAAAAAGGCTTGATCAAAAATACTGGGGACTAATGACGCCACTGTTCTGTCCACAGGAGCTGCAGGGGTTCTAGTGGCTGTTGGTAGAGTTCATTGTGATGTAGTTTTGGATGGGCTTTAGGATGATGCAAGCTGTGGCGATGAGGAGTGTGTCCTCTGGACGATTTGGGTGACGATTTGGGTGCCTACATGCCTGTATTATGTGCAGCAGTGCAGTACATTATATTTGAAACTCAAAAGTCCTTCAAACTCAATGCAATATCCAGTTGCTTAGTGATACAAACTCCCTGAAAGCATTTCCTCAACACCAGGTTTATTGCAAAGATGGAATTAAAATAAAGTTTTCCACTGCAGTTTCATTCCTATTTCATAGCAAGCCTTCACATTTAAAATGTGGCTTTATAGATCTATTTAACCTTTGGCATTAGGATAAAGCATAGCACAGCTTCACCCTTAAATGCTGCTTGCAATTCTCTAAATTATTCCTGGCTGAACTGGGAAGGGGTATCTTTGGCCTGGATTAATGAGCAATGCTTTGTGGTACAGATGTATTGCATTTGACCTCATTGCCAATGTAGTATCCTTTGCTTATAGTAAAAACCAATCAAATGGTTTTGTTGTAGCTATTATCCAACATGCACGAGTGCTTTCCACAAATGGTACGAATAAAAGTAAATGCATGACAACAAAACATATCTTGATTTTCTTTTCGTTTGCAGTGGTTCTCTGTTGAAATCACATCGCACAGTATGTTTATTTCAAAATATGAACAATGCTTTGCGAAACTAACCCCTGACTAATTTACTGAATTACTAATGGTACCTTAAAACGACATTGTTGGAAATTTGAAGACACTGTTACTCAAAATAGATTATTGTAAAGTGACATTGGGCTATGGTGGGGAAAAAATCAATTCAGTTAGATATAAAGTAATACAAATGCACAGATTAGGAAAAGGAAAAACATATCCAAGTGTTTGGATATATCCCAGTGAGCACAATGGGGATACCTTTTGGGGAAATGGAAGCTGCATCACACCACCCACCTAGCGCACAGCTGAACCCTGTATTACAACAATAAAAAAACTGAAATTCAACACTACTGTTGTTTGCTCCTTGGGGTTTTAGGCCAGGTGTTTTGTAAAAGCACTTTGTGACAATTGCTGATGTAAAAAGGGCTTTATAAATAAATTTGATTGATTGATTGATTAAAAACACACAAAATGGAAATAAGATCTGCATTAACAAAAACAGTCAGTGGTCAATATGAACACTAGAATGTTTAACTTAAAATCACTCTGAATGGCATTCCATGGGTGTGGTGCAATATATTCAAAAGCAGTTTTACCCAGTTTGGACCAGGTCCGTGGTATATCCAGCACAATTCTTGACAGCCATGGGGGTGCTTCCCGTCAGCAGGGACTGGCCATCATGTTAAAGTTGAAGAATGGGTGGAGAAAAATACTGCAAGAGAACCTGCTTCTTTCCACTAACAAACAAAGCTAACAGGACAATGAACCCAAACCCAATAGCAAAGAAATATTGGAGAAGGAAAAGAACAAAACGTTGAATGACCTACGGTGGCCAAGTCAAATTCCTGATCTCAGTAACAGTACAAATCTGTAGCCCTACTTGAAAATTGAAGTGCACAAGTTGTCCAACCAGTCTGAACAACCTGGACCAAATCAGCCAAGAATACTAAATAATAATGTCAAGGATCTGAATACTTACACAAGCAATTTATTTCAGTTCATATTTCATACAGATTTTTGCTAACAGAAAACAATGTCACCTTACAATAACTGATCGTGTCATATGTTCAAAAATTGAAGTGTCAAAGTGTCAATGTACAATTTGTAATTCAGTAAAATGTGAAAATTGGTCAGGGGTTGACTACTGTTTTGAGGCACTGTACAGTGTGTTTACCACAGATAGTCAACATAAAGGCACGTCCTAGTGTCACACATTGGCTGGGAAGGCAGGACACAACCGCAGATGTTTTCCTGGACAAACATAGTTTAATGATGAATAACAGAAGAAAAATACAAAAAGGCACAAACAGCAGGAACTGGCTACAGAACCAACACACTAACGACAATGACCAACAAGAAACACTGGGGCAGGAGGAACTTGAATAGGGACACAACAAGGGAGCAAACAAGGTGCAGGTGGAAACAATAAGGACAAGGACAGGCTGTGTGTAGAAACAAACATATCGGGGCTACATTCAAAACCAAAAACCCAAACGGAACAGAACCTCACAGTAACCCCCCTCAAGGCGCGGACACCCGTACACGCCAAATAAACATGAAAGGGGAGGGCAGGGCACCAAGGCGGAGCCTCCGCCTCGGGATGGGGACCGGGAACAGGAAAGGGCGGACGCTGCTCCGTGGTGCAACGATCAGGATCAGGCGGAGCAGGAGGATGATCAGGCGGAACAGGAGGGCACAGGTGGAAACAATAAGGACATGGACAGGCTGCGTGTAGAAACACAAACCAAAACCAAACATAACAGGGCTATATTCAAAACCAAAAACCCAAACGGAACAGAACCTCATACCTAGCTTGTAAAATGTAGTGATTTCATTTTTTGATATATAAATGGTGGGGTTTGAAATTCGTTCTCATAAAACAATATGGTATATACAGTACATTTGTTTGTAAATCAGGCAGAACCAATTATAACCAAGAGCATTTTCTGGTTGGATTATCAGGAATTTTACATAAATACTAGATATCTTAAAGGTGCAACATATCTTATTCTATCATGTGGTTAATTTAAATTTTGCAGCACAAATTCAAGGCATTGGCTTACACCACTGTGTCACTCAAATTCCCCGAAATACATTCACTTTTGACTTTAAGCATTAAGAAATGTTACCACTCCATTTACAACTCTCCTTTTGCACATCCGCTTTAAAATCCTCTAATCTGGCTCAGTTTCCACCCTTTCTTCAGTGCATAGTAGTGACGGATGTATAAATGCCTTTTTTTCAAAATGGACATTATGTTTACCTGTAAGCATTTGTGTGCTCAGACATGTTATCCTTTATTGACATGTCTGTTTGCATGCATAGTTGCTTCCTCAAATTTCTGGCTATGCATGTATGATGATGGGTATATGTGCAGTGTGAACGTGAATATACAGTTCTCTACAGAATGATTGGATCCCTTGACAAAGATAATAAAAAAGGCAATGAAAAAAATGTCATTGTTGCCTATCAGCTTGATATTACATTCAGAATGAAAGAAATGTAACCTTTACAAAAGGCGCAAACAAAAAAAAGTTGTCCAAACAAAAAAAAATCGTACAAAGAATATTTCTTCTCAAAACACGTTATTCACGATTATTGGCAGTCCTAGGAATTCTTTTGAACCAAATCTAACAGACATATATTCCCATTGAAACATATTTTCTTCATACTAGCATGTGGTCTGGCATGAATTCCTGTTTGACTGGGTATAAAAAGGTGACACGCATGCCAAATTCGCTTATTGATCTGTCAACAAATGGAAATAAGATAACACACAAAAAAGAAATGATTCAATATACGGATAATATCAACAGGCCAGTTTGGAAGCTCCCTGCTTTGAAAACTGTACTTGCTTTTCTGGGATTTTCCCGTAGCTGAACTCATTCCACTAACGTTTCCTTTCACCTTTTAGTTTGCAGCCACAGGTCAATATAACATGTAGATAATACATTTTTAGACTGTCATAATTTTACCCACCACTATTACCTACTTCAGCCAACTGGACATGAAACAAAAGCTATCTGACTTTGCAATTATGGTATTTGTATTTTGTTGAAAAACCTGATGTCAATTCTGAAATGTCTCTTTCATCAAGCTGCATGGATACGGTCACAGGCTTGGCTGTCCATCTTTGAACATCAGATCTCTATCATAACGTCTCCATGGCATTCAGTGCAGCAACAGAATACACACATGAAACACTCCTTTGATGGTCGAGCTAGCCCTTTGAGCTCATGCTCTTTTTAAACCACTGCTACTGGTGGTCTCCACTGGGCTAGGCACTGGCAATGTAACGCAACGACAGTTGTGCCATTGTGCTTTGACCTCGCTTTCTCAGAGCAATCTTGCAAGTCATCTTGAGAATACAATGTGTGACTAAGTAGGATACAACAGGGAATGTATCCTACTTAGTCACACAATTTCACAATGAAATTTCTAAACCTGGGCGCCACATTGTTTTGATCTCTAGGGAGTGTTTCCATGAGTGGCCGTAGCGAGGTTTGAGGTTTTCAGAATGTCGTGGCGGAAGTGAAATATGTATCCTTATTTGGATTTTTTTTTCTTCAGTGTCTTAGGTAGCTGACACTGTCATTATGCAGCCATATGGAAGTAACAAAATGACATATATAATTACCAAAGTAGTGCTTTTGGTTTGTCAGCCTACTGTACACATGCACAGTTCGGCATTTTAACCAATTACAGTACGTCTTTAAGCGAACAAGCTGCGCTAACTAAAGTTGTCATGACACCCCTAACAGGGGATGAATTTATACTGGAGAACCGACTTTGGGTTGCTTGCAAATGTAGGAAACGTTAGAGGCAGTCTTTCTATATAGCTGTAGGTACTGAGATGTATGCAATAAGTTGGGGAAAAAATGGAAATGTGAATCCTATTTATTTTGTATTTAATTATTTCATCTTCCCCTCCCAATTCACAGTTATGTTCTGCCAATTCACAGTTATGTTCTTCCCCTCCCCTCCCAGTTATGTTCTGCCATCCCAGCAACTCCAAGAACTTTAGGGAGAGTCGAAGATGGAAGTGTGTCCTCTGATCCAGATCTAATTTTTATGCTTCTTATCACATTTCTCACTCAGCCAGGAAGTATTCACCAATGTGCTAGATATGTGCTAGAAGGTGTGTGCCTTCTCTAATCAACAACTACGCTTGAGCTTGACAGCATCTGACCAGGAGGCACTAAAATGTGACAAGCAGGGTTGGCTCTGTCGCTTTTAACCCCTAAGCAAGATTTTAGGGATGTCACCCCAATATTTTACCTGGAAAACTATTATAGTGTTACATTAATTTCTTAGATTTACAAATTGATTTGATTATCGCTAGAAAATATTGTTGTTGTGCTTAATATACTACCAACAATAAATAATAATAACACAAATACCTAATTATTTATTACCAACAAAAAAGTGGCGAACACAAATGAGTAATGCGCAGTTGAAAGTAATCACAAGATAATGTAACATTATTCCACAAAGTATAAATACATAAATCAATTACTGCACTCACACAGAACATCAATGTCAATTATTGAACTCAAACTTAAAATAAAAAACTGAACTCAATAAACTGAACTTCAGAGTCAGGCACTTGGTTGGACTCACATTAGTTTAATTTCCTGTATGTAATGTGCTGTGCCATTTTTGACCACAGAGGGGGGACAAAGCATTAATTGGTTCAACAGGTTTCCGTCGTCTTAAAAAGACTGCACCAAATGTGACTCTCCTACACAAAGTCATAATCATACGACAACTCCCGAGAACCCATGTGATTCAAACTGTTGATTGCAAGTCCACTGAGGCCGTCTTGATCCATGGTAGACCTCAGGTAGGTTTTAATCTACTTCAATTTAAAAAATCTTTGCTGCTGCCATTGTCACTGGGAGTGTGATAGAGATCCTGAGAGCTACCCACATGTTAGGATAGATTTCATTTAGTTTCTTATGAAGAATTGCAAGCCGCTCCTGAGTGGTAATGTAGTTTGATGGCAGGGAAATCTGACTGCCGCCACAGCTTTGTATGTTGCTTAATGTGACTCAATGTTCATCATTGAATAAGTTTGTAAAGTTGACCAGTGCCCCTTAGGTCTTGAACCTCTCTTAAAGTGATGGAAGGGCAATATCCACATGTACACTGAAGAATCCAGGCTCCAATTTCACTGAATCTTTGGTCTCATATATAAACTGCCTATTAGTGGTTCTAAGCTTGTTCACTTTCAGCACAGCCTCCACATTCATCTCTTCCCACATATCCTTTGCTGAAGCTTGTGCAGCAGCAAAGCTAATGTGTCTGTAGCTAGTTAGGGAGATCTTTGTTTTCTTTAATAGCTCAACTGCTACATCTAACAGCACTGTAGGAGATTTTATGAGGTGGCTCACCTGTTGGTTTGTGTTGAGGATGTTGTACCAGACCATATTCGAGATGGAAAAGAAATAAGAACTTCCTCTGCCAACGATTCAGCTTCAGATTTTATTACAGAATCTGTAGATGTTTCCCGCACCTGCAGAAGAGCATCTCTGACTTGTGTAGCCTGGTATGGCAGAGCCTCTATGCTCTTCACCTGGTCCTTCCATCTAGTCTCTGACCATTGTTATGTTCCCCGGTTTTGTATGTTCGTGTTACACTAGCCCAAAAGTCTCTCTCCTCGTCTCAGAAACACATGAAATTTCATCACAATATAAAGGCTGTTGGCCATTCTTTTACACCAGGCGATCAAGTTTTTGTTTTGTTGCAAATCTCTGGCTCGTCTCTCTTCGGCCCGTTTTTCTGGGCCATATCTTGTGGAAACAAAAGTTAGTGACACCAATTACGCGATAAAGCCCCCAGATCGTAGGCGCTCCTCCCATGTGTGTCTTGTTAACATGCTGAAGGTGTATTATTTGCGTGACTCTCCCGTTAGCTCTTCGGGTGAGCCGGTCCAGTCCGTTGTCTCCAGTGTGGCTGCGGTGGTGCCTGGTTGGGACCTAGAGGAGGATAAAGAGGACGGGTCGGAGTTACGCCATACGTTACAGCAGTGTGAACGTTTGTGTAATTCAGAGATGTTGAAGAAGATACCCTCTCAAATAGAGCATTTGAGTAAAGAGCAGACTAGGATAAGCAGACCTTATCCTGTTGATAAACTGTTTTCTCCATGTGTTTCAGGACGTTCCTAGTCACACATTCATCTTGGAACGTGACCTGGACCCGGCGGATGCTGCTCCTGTTCATCAGCATCCGTACCGGGTAAACGCTAAGAGAGATAATGAACAGTGAGGTGGCCTATTTGTTATGGAATGACATGGCAAAGCCTAGTAACAGCTCCTGTGTATTCTCGTTTCCAAGCCTGACAGTACATCCCGTCTGTGTGTGGACTATCGTCATGTGAATTCCGTTACAATTCTTGATTCTTTCCCCCTGCCGCGCGTAGATGACTGCGTTGATAGAATTGGTTCTGCTGCCTACGTTAGTAAGTTAGATTTGCTAGAAGGTTATTGGCAAATGCCCCTAACCTCTCAAGCCTCTGGCATCTCGGCTTTTGTTACACCTGATAACTTTGTACAATATAATGTGATGCCCTTTGGAATGAGCAACGCTCCTGCTACTTTTCAACATCAAGTTAACATGTGTTCGTGGATGTGCCAAACTGTACTGCTTACCTTGACGATGTGGTGGTGCATTCGTCTACTTGGTCCTATCATTTTGCTGCCCTGAAAATGGTGTTCCAGTGGTTACAGAAGGCTTCTTTAACCCTCAATTTGGTCAAGTGTGATTTTGGGAAGGCTACTGTGACTTACTTAGGGAAGCAGGTGGGATGAGGTCAAGTACTTCCCATAGCTCTCAAGGTGGATGCAATTGTTGCTTTTCTTGCTCCCACAACTTGCTGCTCTTTCACGTGCTTAGGAACTGGGAAGACATTTTGGTTTTCGTTGTTGCAAAGTAGGGGTTTGTGTTTTTGGAGTGTGGGTGTTACGTTCCCCAGTTTCTGTGTTGCTGTTTGTTCGTATATGCGCGGGCTTTGTTTTTGTGTGTCTGTTTCAGGATCCCTGGAGCAGCTGATAGGTCGGCCCCATCACCGATTGGAGCTCTGGCCCTCCCTCTCATCAGTGCGTACAGCTGGGCTCCTGCAGCCACTATCTCCTTCCCCAGCCTGATAAAAGCCTCATTGTCCTTTGTCAGCCGTTCTCTTGTACCCTGTGTTGACTGTTGTTGCTGACTGTGAGTGATTTGTTTTAGGTGTCATTTTGTATGTGCATGGCAGCTATAGTAGGGAGTAGTGTTTTTCGTGTTGGTGCAATCATTTGTTCAGTGTTACCCGTTTCCATTTGTTCCCTGGGGGGAACAATGGAAATCTTCTCTGTCATCCTTGCTCGCGCCTACAACCCCATACCATTTTTCCCACTCCACGGGGAGTTTACTTGTAACAGGTGAAAGCACTGGTCTCAGCTTTCAATAAGTGAAAGCTAAGACCAGTGTCCATCATTTTTGCTAATAGCCAACGTAGCTAATGGCATCTGGTTAGCGTTTTGCAGAATCGGCTACTACCAAGGGTGAGCACAACAAACAATGCCCTAGGATTTTAGTCAAGCAGTCTTGCTTGAAAATATTTTTGCCCTTCATGCTGGCACCACTGTCGTGTGACTGACCTCTGCAGTCTTCAATGGGGATATGAAGGCCCTAAAGCTTTATTAAAATGAGGGATCACAGACCTTCCCTGTTAACTTTGATGCCACAAGAAACCCCATGAATTCTCTTTGATTTGAGGTGTGATATTCAATGAAAAATTCCTGTTTATCACTGAAAGTTGTTCTTGGTAACTTACATCAGGGGTGCAATCCAAAATAGTTAAACACTATGTGTATTGGTTTATCTCAATCACTATTGTCTCTGTTATCTTTTCACTGATGAATTCAATAAGTTCCTTAAGTATATTTTTGCCTAGATAGCTAGAGTCAGTCCCAACTCCTCTTACCATGTTACCAACATGCTGCTTCATGGTGGAATCAAACCTGGCCATAAGCTCAACCTCTTTAAGGATGTTTCCTTGGTTTGGTTGATAAAGTGTGTCTTTGACTCCCTTTAAAGCAGTGTTTTTCTGAGCCAAGGGCTTATGTAAGGCCATCACGATTCATCGTTTAACTCAAATAATTTGATTACAATCTAATTTATAGTGTGACAACATGAAATCAAAGTCCATAAAGTCAAAGTGACAAATAAAGACTACAAAAGATGTAAACTAATTACAAAAAGAAAATAACTGATTGCATAAGTATTCAACCCCCTTTTACTCAATATTTGGTAGCTGTACTTTCGAGAGCAATTACAGCCATGAGTCTGTTTGGATGAACCTGGACTGTATAAGCTGTGCTACTCCAGGACATTGACCTTTTTGTTTTAAGTCACTCAAGTGTGACTGGCTGTAGGTTTGGGGTCATTGTCCAGCAGGAAGATAAATCTACTCCCAAGTCCCAGGCCTTTTGCAGACTTCAGCAGGTTTTCCTCCTGCATTTCACTGTACATTACTGCATCCATTTTGCCCTCTAACTTCACAAGGTTTCCAGGCCCTGACACAAAGCAGCGTGAAAGAAACATAATGCTTAGCGTCAAGGCCAAAAAGATCTATTTTGTTTTCATCAGACCATAGAATTTTCTTCAATTTTTTCTCAGAATCCCTCACAGGCCTCCAGGGAAACTCTAGCTGAGATTTGATGACTTTCTGCCAATCTACAATCAAGGCCACTTTTGTGTAGTTTCCGGGCTAAGGTTATAGTTTGCACAGTGTCTCCCAGCACAGCAGTGGAAGACGGTAACACCTTGATGGCCTCCCTTGTCCTAGACTAGTTCACGGTTGTGACATATTCTCTCCATTTCTTAATAATGGACTTTACTGTGCTCAGGCAGATATCCAAAGCCTACCCATTTGGTGCTTTTGAAGGACCATATTCCGGATTTGCTTAGAATGTTCCTTTGTCTTTATGTTGTAGTTTTGTTAGGAAATGGACTAACCAACTCCTGGGACCTTCCATAGTTGTATTTAATGATTTGAAACACCACATGATTGAAAATGTGTAGTTAATCTTTGCACACTGACATTATGGACTTTTTGCATTGATCAGTGGAAAAAATTTATATCCATTATGATTTAATGTTGTAACACAGTAAAATGTGGACAAGTACAATGGGCTAAATACTAGTGAGAACCACTGTATATAAGCATGCTTCTTTTGATTTTCTATACCTTAACTAAAATTATATTGAAGCAGTGGTGGTGGTAACTTCTCCCATCATCTCTTTTTATGAAAATATGGCCTGATTTCACCTGGTGTGTTCCATGGCTAACAAAATGTTCTTACCAGGACATATTATATCTGTCCTTTGGTAAGAACAACTGGTCATCTGGACTGATGACCAGTCAGCAGGATCTATTGACACAGCCTTGCTGTGCTTACCATTATTGCAGGATCAGCAGAAGGTCCATGTGTGCTGGACATCCCTGGTTGTAGAGCAGGTGGTGTGCTGGACATCCCTGGCTGTAGAGCAGATGGTGTGCTGGACGTCCTTGGCTGTAGAGCAGGTGGTGTGCTGGACGTCCCTGGCTGTAGAGCAGGTGGTGTGCTGGACGACCCAGGCTGTAGAGCAGGTGGTGTGCTGGACGTCCCTGGCTGTAGAGCAGGTGGTGTGCTGGACGACCCTGGCTGTAGAGCAGGTGGTGTGCTGGACGACCCTGGCTGTGGAGCAGGTGGTGTGCTGGACGACCCTGGCTGTGGAGCAGGTGGTGTGCTGGACAACCATGACCATTTTTAAAACGAACTTGTAGTATGATCAGCACAACATGGAGTCTGATCAAAATGAAACAAAACATGACTGCACTACATTTATTTTTCAGATCTAGCTCACCCTTGAATTCACACATTCAAGCTAAATGCTGTGGGCTTTCTGATGCGCAAAAAAACAAACCTCGCTTCTTGCGCTACACTACTGGCCTACTATGTGTGAAAAAAAACACTGCCCTAAAAATCTCTAAGATATGATAGACACCACCTAAGGTCCCCCCAGGGTGAAGTGCTCCTTTAAACTAGCTATTGTCTTGCATTGCAATGCTGGCAGCCGAGTAGCTGTCAAATGTCAATGATGTACAGCCCAGAAGCTGTCAGCTGATGCATTGCCCATCCCCCACTACCATCAGTCAGGTACTTTAGAGGCAGACCGCCCTCTGTGTGACCTCCAGGAACTATTGTAATGCTGTGACCAGGATTTAACTCCTGGCTGTAATGACTCAGGTATACTGTAAGGTTGTGATTAAAACAACAACGTAATTCGGGAGCCCTGTAAATCGAAAATCTAATGTGAACGTTCCTTTATACAGATTTTTCCTTTGTCTGTTTTAGTATCCTGAAAGATGCGTGCTTCTGACCAGATGTTGAATTCTCTAAAGAAGATAACTTTTATAACTTCGGGCAGTTATTTTCTCCTTGTACTGTGACCATGCACATATCAAGACATGTCAAGCAATTGACCTTGAAGACACATTGTAATTATGATGGGCTCTTCTATGTCCGTTCAGGAAGAAGGCATTTCTCACACACACACACACACACACACACACACACACACACACACACACACACGTTGTCTTTTTCAGACTTCTATAATAAATAATTTAATTTTAAGAGTCTTCAGGTTGACTTTGCCAGTATGTCATGCGATTCACATTAGTAATAATCCCATGCAACCCTATTTTCTCATTTGTAATGAATTTATTTTCCACTGAAATTCAATCTTTCAATGGAAGGTATACAATATAGACTTTTTTTGCTCAAAATCTTTGTTTTTTGCAACTCTAATGATTTCCATATCTACACTGTCAAGACGCCAGCTTTCCGGATGTTTATATATAGAGAGATAAATACATATATATTGCCATTAAAAATGGAGTCTGGGACTTTGTCCGTTTTTCTTTTGAAAACCTCCTACTTTGGGCTGAATGTGTAATATGTTATTTATATGTGCATAATCACTACCATAACTTAAATGAAAGTTTTATAATAAATAAAAGTATTAGCAGTGTCAAAAGAGTGATTTAAGCAACTCTGGCCGTCAATTTAGATGTGCCGTCTTTTCTGCAGATTTGTCACTGCTGTTACTATTCCTGCTGGCAACACCAGTGACAGGACAATAACACCACTGACAATCAGTACCATAATTTCTGTGGCTTATACACAGATTCTGAAAACTTTTTCGACCACAGCGATTAATACATGGGTGCGGCTAATACACAAATTTACATTTTTAAAACCATTTCCACTGGCAAACTTTTTCACAGACGATTGCTTGACGATGTAGAGGTCTCAGAAACTCATGCAGCAAATATGATACAATTGGTGTTACAGGGTTTTCAAAAATTGTATTCTTCAACAAATTAATTTTGGTATCGCCCAATGACAGATGTTTAATATTAATGTACAATGTATGTATGAGTCATAATTCTCTGGGCATAAGCGTTTTATATATGGGTGCGGTTAATACTCGGGTTTGTATACACACAAATCTATAAAATGAATGGTGCGGTTTATACACGTGTGTGTTATAAAAGGGGAATTACAGTAACACCAGTAATGTTTTTTTAGTTCATGTAAGGTTTTATAAATGTCTCAACAATTATAATAATAAAGTGCTAATAAGTCATTATTAATATATCAATATTGTAAACGAATATGGCTTTCGTTTTGGTGAAATAAAGTTTTGCTGAAAAGCAGAGACAACTGACAGCACTGGGATGTTGACATTTCATATTTGTACAATTACTCTCAAATTCAAATACATTTATTTCAGGTTGGTTGAAATATGTTGCTTATGTTATCAATCCGTGTGGTTGAAGCTCGCAGTTTACACAGCTGAAAGAAATTGCAAGGCAAAAACCACATTGATTAGAAGACAAAAACTCTTGTCAGTTTTTATGAACAGTAACCCTTACTGAGTCATTGATCATGATACAAATCTGAAGTAAAATAAAGACCAAAGATCATTGAAAAGAAGTTATGAATGAATTAAGACAAAATCATAGATAATGAATAGGGTACACTCAAAAAGGACTATCTGAAAGCATGAGAGTGAGCCAGCGATATGGAAAAGGGTTTGGTGTTCAGATTAAACAAAGATGTTTGGCGCAAAATTGGTCAAGTCAAAGTCCACATGTCCATCCCATTGAGAATCGATGGCACTATTGGAAAATTGCAGTTCACAAGCGTTGTCCAACTAAACTGACCAAGAAAATCTTACATGAAGAATTAGCTAACATCACTCAAGCTCTGTGTGTAAAGCTGGTACATACTGTGCTATGAAGAGTTGGGGGAAACAACCAAACCATTTTAAATGGGCAAAACAAGTTGTTAGAAACCTAGTCTACTACAAAAGTGTTTGTGTCCTTTATGTAGGATTTCTTCATGCAAACAAAAACTATGTATTAACTTGGTCCTCCTGACTGTATGTAATTCCTGGTCTTTATGACCAAATGGAAAACAGAATAAGAAGTATTTTCAATTCAACACTTAATGCATGTCCTGTGCAGGTAACTGAGTCCACGAAATGCTGACAGGTCTCATAGAAGCAGGAATTACCTTATCCAACCTTGTGAGATGGATCAGTGTGAGTAATCTCCAAACTGCACACTCTACACGCCCAAACTCACAGGTATCTCACAGGATGAGAAATCCTCAGGTAGATTCTCCTCAAGCTCCCCTCCTAATTGTCCAGCCTGGCCTGGTTTTCAGGGCGGAGAAACAAATGCAATTAATGATAACAGCACTGGATTTCTGCAGGGTCCTATAGTTGCCAGGGAGCGCAAAAGTTTACAATAATTAAGGCTCTACAAAATGTGTCTCTACCAATTATTTGTATTTAGGGGTCAAATATACCAGCAGACCAATTTCATTGAATATGACCTTTATATCTAGTTATTGTTGATGAATTTATATGTAAGCAATTCAAACATATTATATAGTTCTACATTTGGATGACTTAAACCAAATTAGTTCAAATGGTAAAACAAAAACAATTTGTAGAAATAGAACAATGTCACAAAAAACATGTTAAGGGTATTATAACTAACCAAAATGATTTCTTAATATTATCCTTATCATTTGTCTTTGATTATACATGTAAATAAAAAATCTAATTGCAATCTGGAAAGCCTAAAATATAGGTAACACCTGTGACAAAAAGGCAAATGTTGTTAAATAATGATTTGAAGTTAACTATCATCTGACTCTAAGTTCTGAATTGCATTTTTTAAAAGTTATTTTCAAAAAGCCTCTATTTCTGTAGAATGACCCCTCTTTTACGCATGAAACTGATTGTGTGATTGATGTGCTTGTTGAGAATATTTGTATTTTCTTGTATGTGACTTGTATGAGAAATACAGTTAGGTCCGGAAATAATTGGTCTCTGACACAAGTTTTGTTATTTTGGTTGTTTACCCAAATATATTCAAGATACAGTTAGACAATGAATGTGGGCTTAAAGTGCAGTCTCTCAACTGTAATTTGAGGTATTCACATCCAAATTGAAGAGTTTAGAAATTACAGCTCTTTAATATGTAGACCCCTCTTTTTCAAGGGACCAAAAGTCATTGGACAATTGACTCAAAAGGACAGGTGTGGGCTATTCCTTCATTATTTCTTCATCAATTAAGTAGGCAAAAGGTCTGGAGTTGATTCCAGGTGTGGCTTTCGCATTTGGAAGCTGGTTCTGTAAACCCTCAGCATGAGGTCAAAGGAGCTCTCAATGCAAGTGAAACAGACCATCCTTGGTGAGCTCTACAACACACTGGTGAGTTCTGAAACACAAAAAGGCCTGGATGTCCACAGAAGACAACAGTGGTGGATGAAAAACCCCTTCATAGCATCCAGTGAAGAAACTCTCCAGGAGGTAGGCTTATCATTATCCAAGTCTACCATAAAGAGAAGACTTCACGAGAGCAAATACAGAGGGTTCACCACAAGTTAAAAACCATTCATTAGTCTCAAGAATAGAAAGGCCAGATTAGACTTTGCCAAAAAACATCAAAAAAAGCCAGCCCAGTTCTAGAACAGCATTCTTTGGACAGATGAAACTAAAATCAACCTTCCTTAGAAGCATGAGCATGAGCTCCCATGCCTTCTCCATAATTATTTCATCCCATCATTCTGGTACAGTTGTTTTTATCTAAATGCACTTTAAAATGTACGCGTAGCCGCTAGGGTAATGCTGTGAGTAATATGAATGTGTTATTCCTACTGTGGGGGATAGTGAATTGACATAAGCTGGTGGTTTCAAAACATTGTCATTGCAAGTGCATCTTGGAATTTAATTAGGGTGCACACACTTTCTTTCCCAATTTTGCTGCAACATCATCCTTAGCCACCCCACACATCCCGCATTTTTTATATACATACACACACATATATATACACACCGATCAGCCATAACATTATGACCACTGACAGGTGAAGTGAATAACACTGATAATCTCGTTGTGATGGCACCTGTCAGTGGGTGGGATATATTAGGCAGCAAGTGAACATTCTATCGTCAAAGTTGATGTGTTAGAAGCAGGAAAATGGGCAAGCGTAAGGATCTGAGCAACTCTGACAAGGACAAAATTGTGATGGCTAGACAACTATGTCAGAGCATCTCCAAAACTGCAGCCCTTGTGGGGTGTTCCCAGTCTGCAGTGGTCAGTAAATATCAAAAGTGGTCCAAGGAAGGAAAAGCGGTGAACCGGCGACAGGGTCATGGGCCGTGTGGTCCGATCCAACCGATGAGCTACTGTAGCTCAGATTGCTGAAAACGTTATTGCTGGTACTGATAGAAAGGTGTCTGAACACACAGTGCATTGCAGTTTGTTGCATATGGGACTGCAGAGCCGCAGACCAGTCAGGGTACCCATGCTGACCCCTGTCCACTGCCGAAAGCGCCTAGAATAGGCACAAGAGCATCAGAACTGGACCATGGAGAAATGGAAGAAGGTGACCTGGTCTGATGAATCACGTTTTCTTTTACATGACGTGGATGGCCGGGTGTGTGTGCGTCACTTACCTGGAGAACACATGGCACCAGGATGCATTATGGGACAAAGGCAAGCCAGTGGAAGCAGTGTGATGCTATGGGCAATGTTCTGCTGGGAAACCTTGGGTCCTGCCATTCATGCGGATGTTACTTTGACACATGCCACATAACTAAGCATTGTTGCAGACCATGTGCACCCGTATTCCCTGATGGCATTGGCCTCTTTCAGCAGGATAATGTGCCCTGCCACAAACCAAAAATGGCTCAGGAATGTTTTGAGGAACACAACAACGAATTCAAGGTCTTGACTTAGCCTCCAGATTCCCAGATCTCAAACCAATCGAGCATCTGTGGGATGTGCTGGACAAACAAGTCCAATCTATGGAGGCCCCACTTCGCAACTTACAGGACTTAAAGGATCTGCTGCTAATGTCTTGCTGCCAGATACCACAGCACACCTTCAGAGGTCAGTGGATTCCATGCCTCAACGAGTCAGGGCTGTTTTGGTGGCAAAGGGGGACCTACACAATATTAGGCAGGTGGTCATAATGTTATGGTTGATCAGTGTATATAAGGCTAAGTAAAAATTATTTTCTTCTAAAAAGGGGATTATGGACATAATACTTATGGTATACTACTGCATACCCCCTATTCCCTGTACAATCTACTTATCTGAAACTGTGTGTGCATGTGTGTTCGTCTCGTGCCTCATAGGGGTCACTGAGTCACCTTATTACCAGGAAGCCACATGTAAATGAATCTGACAAAATGTTTCATATTCAAAGCTGTTGCTCATAGTTTTAGTCATGGCACCAGTGGAAACTGGATCAAGGCCAGGGTCATTTTGACATTCAGTATTATGTATATGCTGTGACTGGCATACAAATCCCAGTAATACATTCATCTTTTGAGTGCACAAATAAAACTAAACCGAACAATTGAATGCGCTGCAAACACCCTTTGGGGTAAGAGTTCTCAGTTCATGAATGCTTGAACACTTAAGGCTCCTACACGTTGTTAGTGAGAACGAGCCTCTTGGAGTCATCTGTCTCACCCCTGAGACAACCTGTGATGCAATCACGTTGAGATCAGTATGTAGAATGTATTCGCCATTTTGAAGCTAGAGGAAATGCAGCCACAGCAGGCTGCATTCAAACCAACTCTCCCAAATCCAGCAAGGTAAATTAAGTTATATAATGGATTTTTGTTTCTATTTAAGTTGACAAGAAAAGTTGGGACGCTGCGTATAATGTAAATAAAAACAGAAGGCAATGATGGGCAAATCTTTTACCCCTATATTTAATTGAAAATAGTACAAAGACAAGATATCAAATGTATCGAAACTGAGAAATGTTATTGTTTTTAGAGGAATACATGCCCATATTGAACTTGATGCCAGTAACAGTTTCAAAAAAGTTAGGACGGGCAAGTTTATTACTGTGTTGCATCTTCTCTTCTTTTAAGCGTTTGGGAACTGAGGAGACCAATTGCTGTAGTTTTGAAAGTGAAATGTTTTCCCATTCTTGCTTGATATAGGATTGCAGGTGCTGAACAGTTCGGTGTCTCCTTTGTCTTTTTTTTTCGCTTCATAATGCGACAAATGTTTTCAATGGGTGACATGTCTGGACTGCAGGCAGGCCAGTTTAGCACCCGGACTCTTCCTATAGAGCCATGCTGTAGTAATACATGCAGAATGTGATTTGGCAATGTCTTGCTGAAATATGCAAGACCTTCCCTAAAAGAGACATTGTCTGGATGGCAGCATATGTTGCTTCCAAACCTGTATACTGGTGCGTCTCAAAAAATTTTAATATCGTGGAAAAGTTTATTTTTTTACGTAATTCAAATCAAAAAGTGACACCTTCATATATTCTAGATTCATTACACAAAGTGAAACATTTCAAGCCTTTTTGTTTCAATCTTGATGATGACGGCTTGCAGCTCATGGAAATCCAAAATCCAGTATCTCAAAATATTTCAATAAACATTTACAATACAGAAATGTTAAGAAGAGCTCTAATCAGCCTGAGAAGAGCTCTAATCAGCTAATTAACTCCCTGACCCTTCAGTACACACAACCACAATCATGGGGAAGACTGCTGACTTGACAGTTGTCCAGAAGACACTCACTGACACCCTCCACGAGGAGGGTAAGCCACAGAAGGTCATTGCTGGAAGGGCTGGCTGTTGGCAGAGTGCTGTATCAAAGCATATTCATGGAAAGTTGACTGGAAGGGATAAGTGTGGTAGGAAAAGGTGCACAAGCCACAGGGATGACCGCAGCCTGTGCGGATTGTTAAGCTAAATTGATTCAAGAACTTGGGGGAGCTTCACAAGGAGTGGACTGAGGCTGGAGTCAGTGCATCAAGAGCCACCACACACAGACATGTCCAGGAAATGGGCTACAAGTGTCCCATTCCTAGTGTCAATCCACTCCTGAACCAGAGACAACGTCAGAAGCATCTTACCTGGGCGAAGGAGAAAAAGAACTGGACCGTTGCTCAGTGGTCCAAAGTCCTCTCTTCAGATGAAATTAAATTTGCCTTTCATTTGGAAATCAAGGTCCCAGAGTGCAGATCACAGATTTGCACATCTTTGCGTTCTATTTTTCTTTCGATTTTACACAGTGTCCCAACATTTTTGGAAACAGGGTTGTAGGACATGAACTGAATATCTACCAATATGAAATTGGTAGATGAAATTGCACTTGCGCCTCTATAACGTTTCAGCTTCTACTAGTCGATATTAGCTTGCAAAAGTGGTTTGAAAAATATTTTCTTTTCACATTAAGGATATCATAGCAGTTCTGGTGGCATAATGACTCCCAACACCTTTTAGTGCTTGTTTTCTCACTTTAATTATTAATGCACTGAATTTCAGCAAACATGAAATTATTGAGTTATTTCACTTGCCCCTAATGCAACCCATTTAGTATGTTATGGTATGTTGTTAAGGTACCTTTGCATTAGAATTAGCTGATTGCATTAGATGCTACACCAGCCATTGTTCAGATTGGTTTAAGGAAGAGATGATCCATTTCTGTTGACCAAAAGAAATTCTGAATTTTAGGATCTACTTTTGTATGCATCCAAAATTATTTTTACTGAATGAATGTTGTTAATCCCTATCATTCACCATGACTACATACATGTTATGGACATTATCTGATACTACAGTGCAAACAATTCTGCATTTCGTCCTTTAAATATCTTTATGTATGTTCATGCAACATTCTTGCACGTATTTTGACCTGCTTGACATGTTCTTGTGAATCTGCTGGTGTAAGTCTATCATGTAAAAAGCAGTGTCTGAATTGCAGTCTTTTTCAAGATAGTGGGGATATGAACAAGACAAACATCACAATGTAATTTGTTGAACCCCAAAAATTCAAGCTAAAAACAAGTATACCAGATATTTTCAAAATACACAGTCCTGGGAAGATTGTACCTTTGGTTGCCTGCTGTGCCTATGACAGCCAGCCTTGCATTGAATTCGGTCACAAATGCCCACGTCTTTTTCTCAGAGTTGTTGCAAAACCAACTGTTGGGACCAAATGGGCTGAGTAACAAACTTGTACCCAGCTGAGTTAGACTCAGTGGACAATCAGGAACATGCCAGAGTTCAGTTTTGCTTAAAGGCAGACAAAAGCTTCAGCATCCATTTCAAGTTAAAAGAAGTATTGTTGCCATAACATTGTTCAAAGTTCAAAAGGTTTATATGTCATTTTCAATAACAACTTATGGCAATGAAATGCTTAGTATTCCTACTCCCAACAGTGCAGTTAAAGGTTAAAAAAAGTAACAGTAGTTATAATATAAAAATAAGAAGATAACACGAACTATCAATAATAACACTATACAAAAAACACACAATAATAACTATACAACTGTACAACCGTAGAGCAATGTAAAAGTGACAGGTGTGCATGACATTGGGGAACGTGCATATGGGGGACCAATAATGTTGATGTGATATTTCCTACATCTGAGAAAGAAAAGTTTCTCAGATGTAGGAAATATCAAAAAGAAATGTAAACTTACTTACTTCTGTTTAGCCCTGGAAGTATAAATTCTTCAAAACATTTCAGTTAGCTGTAAACTGTTTTTATCATGATTCAACACATGCCATTCTATAGTTATTCACACCTTAATATGAATTATTTTATGTAAAAAGTATTTTGTTTTAACTTTCTTTTATAGATCTTTGTCTACAGCACCACCTATAGGCATGGGAGAAATATTGTTGAAGACTGTAACAATACTTTGAGTTCTCCATTGCCAGCTATCTCGTGAAACACCTTAGTACCCGTACATACCTGAAAACCATGTAAACAAATGCATGCTACATAGCTGACCAATCAGAACTAATCGTTCTGCACCAGTTGAGCATCTCCATTACAGTATGTTTATTGTCTGCCCGTTTTTTACTGGAATTCTGCTATGGTAGGTAAGACGGCAGCGCCATTTCCTCTCCCAATCAACGCTAGCAAGAAGGGTTCTGTGTCGGTTTCTGTCTTTTCCCTGGGTACTTTCAATTGGGTTGTTATGTGACATTTTAATTTTTATTTACATACTACATAGGCACATGGACATCCACATGTTCAAGATGCAATTTCTGCTAGAAAATACATTTAGCTTTCTACAAAAATGTGTTTGTTATTTGTTAAATGAGATGTGTATGTTTAGCCCTCTAGCATGGGGAATAACAGAAACATTGTGTTTACTACTACTACTACTACTAATAATAATAATAACAACATATTTAGCATTTTTGCTTTTGTGTGGTAGAAATGATCAACATCTGTTGTAATGTTGAGAAACATTTGCTAATCAGGCCCTGTCCACAAGAAATCTTACCCTTCCATTCTAAAAGCACAAGTGAAAAAAAAATCAATACATTTTACCTTGGAATCTAACAAAACCTCAGGGGATACCTTCAAGTTCTCTGGTGATTGCAATGCTGTTTTGTGCATGTGTGTTTGCAGACCATTGTCAAGGGTGAAAGATCTCTTTTAGCCAAAGGCATTGAATAGATTTTCTATTGTCATTTCTCCAAACCCCTATTGTAGCATGCATATTTCATCAACACAAGTGAAGGCCCTAATAATATTTTCTATGCATAAAATATCAAAACAAATGACCCTAACCAAACAATGTAGATTAGAATTTTTTGGGATTCGTAGTAAATTCACTACTGGTAATATGTAATGGGAAACTGATAGACACTAACAATCAAAGGGCCATGCTGTGTGCATCTTAACCACACTTCTTCTTGAATCAACACTTTAATTTGAAATATAGCCAACTCAATAAGACAAACTGTTTTCTTGTTCCTGCTGTTTCTATTTTAACTTTGAAAATATATTTATCCACACGAACACGGGCCACAACAAAATGCTATAGATTATTCAGCTAAATCATATTTTTTATTATGTTTTTATCCTTTTAAGGAAGCCAATCACCACTAATAAATTTGGCTTATAATCACCACAATCTGCACATACATATAGACACAAGAATCAGTTACTCTTTATTATTAATATCATTAAATATTTTGCAAAACACCTCCCTGCTGTGCACTCTCACAGCTCTATCAATAAAGATTTGGATGGGGTGATTTCTGTGGATTCATGTGGATTAATTTATCCAGTTAAAATATGAAATAAAGTGGATGTTGGAGAGATTTAAACGTGATTATTAGGTTGCATCAACATACCTAGTGTTTTCCCCTAACAACTGTGGTGTTCACAAAGGAGAATATTCCTGTTGCTTCTCGTCATGAGTTTGGGAGACATGCGCAGGAAAAGAGCCTCTAGCCCATGATACTTTTTTGAGCCGCAAATTTGAAGCATGTTGCCTCGGGCGTGCAGGCAAATATTGCAACATCTTAAGAATTACATTTCTCAACATAAAATTGCAGTTTCTGGATCTCATAATCTATGGTACATACTATCATTAAAAAAAAATCAGAAAATCCAGAGAAATCTCTGTATGCAAGGGACAAAGCCGAAAACCAATACTGGATGGCCATGACCTTCGGCCACAAGTTCATTTTTGTCTGAAGTTTTGAACGTGGCACGTTTATACGAACAGATGTCCCATTAGTAAATAGGTTGTTTTGCTACATTTTATTATTCTGGCACAACGTAACATGTTTATATAAAAGGAACTCTGGTAATTAAATTGTGTTTTTGAAAGGATAAAAATGTATATAATGGCATTAAATAATGTGAAGTAAAATTAGTCTAGTTGACTGTTATTTGTTGTGGAAGCTTAACATACAATGAAATCCTGTAAGTGTGGTTTGGGTGATTTGTTTAGTTTTAGTTTTTTCAACTTAGTTTTTAAGATAATTGAGATTGTTTGTGAGTTTAAAATGAAAAAAAAATTCATTCAACATTTAAAGTGTAGGTCCCAAGTTGAAAGTGTAGCTGAAATAAGAAATGTTAAATTTTTGTGAAAAGCTTGATCAAATTTATTTACATCCCCGTTAGTGAGCGTTTATCTTTTGCCAATGTAATCCATCCTCCTTACATTTGGCATATCATGAAGCTGTTAAAACAGCATGATCATTACAAAGGTGCACTTTGTGCTGGAAACAATAAAAGGTCACTTTACTGTACTGTCAAATATGCAGTTTTGTTGCTAAACGCAATGCCACAGGTGTGACAAGTCTTGAGCAAGCATGCAATTGCCATGTTGCCTGCCGTAATGTCCATAATTTCTCTGGCACTATCTGTTTTAAACAAAACATCAGGACTCTACTGATTGAGGACATAGCTGCGGGAGGTGGGACTGCTGGGGAAGAGTCTCTGTACCCCCTGACAGAATTCAATTTTAGTTTGTGTCCACCAGCAATGCGCATGTGCAGTCCTTTACCGGAAGAAATGTGTTAAATACTACGATGCACTCAACCATTATCAGCTCCCCCTCATGATCTTCCCGTGGCCATTTTCATGGACACCTTCTACTACAGCCAACTTGCTTCTAAAAAAAATGCTAAATGAATGTTACGTTGCACTTATGGTGATTAGGTCACTTTTGAAGTGAAATATATTGCTAGAACCAGCATCCAGTTTGCCTATGCTAAAGTTCCGTGGCTAGAAAAGCTGGGCTACGTATATTATTATGGTCAGTATGTGGTTCCTGACTCCAGTAACAGCAGTTCTCCAACCAGTCAACACCACTGTGTCGAATAAAGCCTCACTACTGTGTCCCTCACCTTTGTTACAAGGACAATATTGTAATATCAAATTTGGATTTGAGCTGGAATTGGGAAGAAACACTATACAGTTGCTGTAGCTAGAGTATCATTTACATGTTTCCATAGACATACATATTAATGTATGCTACACTGGTGATGTAACAGTTTATCTGAAAACATGCTTAACCAGAGCAATAGCTACAGCCACTAGGCCTTAGCTGAAATCACACCAAAATTTATTTATTTTTTTAAAACTTATTAGCATTTTCCCCAATATACTAATTTGGGGAAAGGCAGCTTAAGGATGTTAGTCAGCCTACTAACTAAGTCAAGACCGTCACTAGTATAGTAGGCAGCTTAGTTTTCTCCATTGCGACTGAACCCCGAGCAAAGAAAAACAATGTGGGGTAATAAATACAGCCCACTTCCATTTCGGTCATGAACAAACAAAAAAACTGTAAAAATACCCCACACCTCAAAATGGGATTCCTTAATTTTAGATCTCTTGCTTCAAAGGCAATGAATTAGTCAGTGTAATCAGTGATCATAAACTGAATGTGATTGGTGTATGTAAAACCTGGCTTAAGCCTGATAAATTTGCCTACCCTCCTGGTTAAATGAGTTAATACATCCCCAGTTTATCCCACAAAAAGGAGGAACTGTTGCTAAAACTGGACATTACATATCAATTTACACTCAGACAAATGACTATTTTTCTTTCTTTATTTTTATAAAAACAGCTTTTTAACATACTTCTTTCTATTCAAAATCATAAAAACACATATTTTGACCATTTAGCTAGCCAGTTACCAGTGAATGGTGATCCTCACTTGCTGCTGAGACTGTCAGTGGCAACTAGTGATGTGCAGTTCATCGATTTCTTATTTTTGAACAACTGTTTTTACTGTCAGTGGCAACTAGTGATGTGCAGTTCAACGATTTCTTATTTTTGAACAACTGTTTTTACTGACTTGACAGCTCCCTGGTATGCAGAAAATACCAGAACCCTGAAGCAAGCCTACAGAAATTTGGAATGAAAAAGTATTTATACTAGCCTGGGAAGAAAGTAGGAGAGAGCGGGGTATGTTGTCACACTTTTCACACTGTGTAACATTTACAGGGCACAATACATCACAATGCTATAAATGCCATACCAAATGAAAGAAGGAAGTCTTGGGCACATATTGTGTATTCATTACATTTTCATATCTTATTTCAGTACGAAGTTGTAGACCGTTAAATTGAGTGTGCGCACTTTTGACAATTTACCCCATCAGCGGGTAAGTTGTCACACTGGATTATCAACAAATAAGAATGCACCTTATTAAATGTGAATATTCATTTCAAATTCAAAACCAAATTCTATTTCATTAAAGAGCTCAAAATAAAAACAATCATGCCTAGAGAATCTGGCAAATCATGCCTTTCAATAAAAACTATAATGCTGGCATAGCAACAGCAACTACACCTGCCTCACGGCCTTTAACATTGTCAGGTGGTGTTCCTTCCTTCCTTCCTTCCTTCCTTCCTTCCTTCCAAAACACATCTTTAAGCAATTGCATATTCATTACAGGGTTATTACGCCCTCCTCCCTGTCTACTATCCTTGTTTCTACAATGCAATTCATAACACCACACTAAATTCATGACACTGTATAAAGTAGTGTGTGTGAATATACTGTCTCATACAGTAGGCAAGCAGTGTGTTAGTACACACACACACACGCACGCACGCCAGAGCCTGTCTTGTGTAGTCCAGGGATATGTCAGCTGCTCTGAACTATATGTATATATAAGAATCTATACAGTAACATTTAATACCATTATCAGAGCCGATTACACAGTATTACAATGCTTTTTGAACATGTACTATATGTTTATGTATACCGGGGCAAGTTGTCACATGTGAAAGGTCATTGAGACAACTTGCCCCAAACTGACGTGTGTTAATGTTGGCTAAATCTCAAGGTTAGGTCAACATAGCTATAGTATCAAAAGACATGTTATTATCTCCTCTAATTAGTGCAAAATTATAATATTCAACATTCATACCTTACAAAGTTATCTTGCATAAAATGTAAAGTGGCAATTTTTTACTTTTGAATGGGAAAAATAAGAAACTTGTGCTCACCTCAGATTAGAGTGATCTTGATCTCATGTGAACAGCAAGTTGACCATAGAACATGCATGAAAGTAGCCATTTGATTTTTGAGATGGCACCTCTAGTTTTGGAGGTATGAACAGTGTGACAACTTACCCATGTGACAACTTACCCCGCACTCCCCTACAGTGAAATGCACACATTTGCTTAATCAGCCAGTCACAAAGCTAAATAAAAACCAGCATGTGGCCTTCACTTTGTCAGTGATAAATTCATGACAAAAGCTCATGATCATTAGAAAACAAATAATGGACCCCTCCATAAATATGCATACTTTTCAAAACTCATACTTGTCCTCAGGTTGCACCTAACTGCCTGGACCATGGATCAATGGTCAGTCAGTCAGTCAGTCTTCTTGGCTGGTCCGCTTACTCGGTCCGGTTGGTAAATTGGTAAAGGTAAATTGGTAAAGGTGGACACATTCTTGGCTGATTTAGATCCTATCCATCAGAACGATGATCAGTTTGTATGTGTGTATTTTCTTACTTTTGACAAAACAAATATACACTTTAGTGTTTCTCAAGGATCTGTATTGAGACTACTTTGGTTTTTACAATATACGCTGCATCTTGGTGACTTCATTCGGAAACACAATGTCAGTGCCGACCACAAAATTGCCTACCATGGAAGCCTCATTTTCAGACATTACAATGTGGATAACAGAATATAATCAGTTATGTTCCAAGAAATAAAGTGATTTACTGTCAGATCGCACAAAGAATCTTGACGGCTGTACAGTCATCTCCCAAAAAACTGAGGGACCTTGGAGTTACTCTGGATACGGATCTCACTTTTGATGAACATATAAAACATGTTTCAAGAGTTGCTTTTTTCCGTTTCCAGAATATTGCAAAGAAATTAAAACGTCAACAAAATTATGCAGAAGAATTATTGCATTCTTTTTCTCTCCAGTGATCCTGATAACACTAAATTATTTTTCAATTAGTGTGAAAAATGGCTGCTAGAATTACACAAGTATACAAGCCAAACAATTTGATCTCATTACTCCAATATTGGCCTCACACTATTGCTTTAAGGTTTCACTGTTAGGTTCACCTACAAAGCATTACATGGAATTGCTCCTAATAAGGGACTGATCATAATTTATGTAATTGATACCAGGAGGAAAACAAGAAGATCATGCCGGTTTACATTTTTTTCAGGTGTTAGATTTTGTACTATTTTCATATCTAGGTCAGGGGCAGGTCACGTAATTTGTAAACAGTTACATTTTTTATATTCATCAGTGTTTATAATGAGTTGCTTATAATCTCAATTTGTGCCTGATCCTGCATGCATCCCCTATCTACCATAGGGGGAGGCTATGCAGGTTGGGAGGGCCTGTGCTTATGGTATGTGCAGTGTTGTAGAGATGAAACCAAAGTGTGGCTGTTGCTGCGTGGTACCAGTGAGAAGCATGCATGCCTCTATTCAGGCCGGTAACCACGGCGTGCCCCCCCCCCCAAACATATTCTGTGCACCCCTAGTTTTATTTATCATTAAACATCATTGCTGGTGCCAATAACCTGGTTACAACCAAGCATATTCTATTATACGCTCAGCTCAGTTTTCATTGCTCCATAATTATATTCTACTGACATTCTACTCGAAAATGACTGTGCTGCTGTTGTGGATTCTGCCTAGAGGATCTGGACACAGCACATCTATATTAATTCACCTGCTGGTCATCTGAACATGCACAAATATTGATGTGGCCCAAAAAGGCCATGTACTGAAAATGTTCACCCGGCACAGTCAGAAGACATGCACACAAGTATAATGCCTAAATGTCAGAAAAAACTGGACACCTAGACAGTCAAATTGTGGCACCTGTTGCGGAGAACACAGAAGTCCTCTTTTGGTACAACTGATTGAACAACTGAAGTGATTGACAAGATGTCTGAGGAGACTGACACAATGCCATATGACTGAAAGAGTACTCCTAAAACACCAAAGTGGTGAGACTGAAAGTGTCCTCAAATGGACACCGTATGTACATACGCACAGAAACCCATACTGTGAAGAGAAAGGAGGTTTGGAGGTTATTTCACTTAAAGGTTAAAAGGTCAACTCACGATTTTCCATATCCAGATTTATTCTCTAAATCTCTCAAGTGAGCTACAATATGCAAAATGATATTGTGCACTCATTGTGAAGACAAATGTAATGTGATATGCAGACAGTATATTGTATGTATTTATGTGTGTGTGTGTGTGTGTGTGTGTACTATTTTTGCTGTTTTAAGTGATTGACCTTGTACCATATCAGTTCCATTACTGTCAGTGTTGAAATATTCTCCTCCTGAACATGGTTACAGGGAGAGCAGAGGGCCATGCACTGAACACTGTCACAACCCACATAATGGTCCAACCCCTCAGAGAATAGGCTCTTGCTATCGTATTAAAAGCAACTTTTGATGGCTACCCCATCCTGATCTGGCACGGGGAGAGTAGTCTAGAAAGCAGAGATTGAACCATGCCATCAGGATGAGGAGGGCCGATGGGGGATGCAGGGAGAGAGGTGCAGATGAGACAGAGAGGGGAAGATGGAATGAGGGGAGAGGAGGGAAGAGAGAGAATGGATAGAGGGAAGAACAGTTAATGATAAGAGTAGGGGGGTGGAGGCTGACTTGAGGAGAGAGTTCCTTGTCACTATCACCATAGGAAACATTGGTAGGTACGGCTGCAATCTCCTGAGACAAAGTGATTGGATCAGAAATTCAAAACCAAACCCCATTCCAATTCCACTTACTCATGCTATACTGCCCCCCTTACCAAGAGCAGGTTGTGTGGAGGACAGACTCTCCCTCTCACACTCTCTTCCAATCCCTCCCTTAGCGTCCAAATTAGGCCCACGCCACCACGGCGTTATGTCTCCTTAGTGTCCGATCAGTAAGACAACAAAACAGCAGACCATTAGGGTAAATTTGATTGGGCACTAAATGTAAACAATTATTACAAGGTTTACATCAAATTAAATTCATTTTCAATTTTCAAGTAAAAAGAAAATGTAGCAGTAATTACATTTTTGAATGTAATCCAGGCTGGTTACGGTTTCAAATTTTTCGTAATCGGATTACTTTATGTAATCTTTTCCTACCCAAGCCTCACCTAACTAACGTTAAATGACCGATTGCATTTTTATATTCAAACTGGTTGAACAAATTGTCACTGGTCAATAAGTCGTTCTCCATGGATTTTCTACTGCTGTTTTGTTTGTGTTTTTACTTTCTCCTTTGTGTGCTTAAAGTAACCGGAAATAGATTATTTCTGTATTATTGCTCAACATTTCAATTTCAATTTGGAGAAGAACACTTACTTGAAAGCATTATGCATTACTGTTTATTTTACCAGGTTTGCTAAGAACATTCATGTTTGCTATATAAGAGAGCATAGAAATCAGTCTTGGTAGTTTTGTATGGTTCAGCATTAGTGTTGGTATCCATACAGATCCTCTGACACACGTAGTTTACATCCCACAGCAAGGAACCACCCTCTATTTTACGAAGAGACAGTGGAGCGCACAAGGATGGCCACTACTACCTATGCGAGATGACCCTGGACCAGCAATTTACCAGAACTGAAAACCGCAACTCTAAGTTAACTAATCGGGATTAACTCCTCTTTTTTGTGGATATTTGTGGATTATTTTTATAAATTATTTTACAAATTATTTTCTCATCGCTGTTTACTTAAGACATTGATATTTTGATAGTGTCTCAGTCACCTATGTTAATCATTTCGCTTAAGCGTAGACTTTGTGTATTATATCCAGAGCAGTTTTTATATCCAGTTTTTCTTTATTTCAAATCTCACCCTAACTTTGTGGGCATGGAGGCAGGACAAAGGCACAGGGGGAAGGGAGGACTTTTGATATCAAACCCAAGAAGTAACAAAAGCAGAAACCACGTTACACTGGTGTGAAAACCAAAAAAAGACAGACAGGAAACACAAGGTAAGGAGGAACTTAAATAGGGACAGTGATAATGAACACGGGGGAGAAGTAATAATAAAAAACAGGGCCCAAAACTTTTCTTAATTCATGCGTGCAAACATTTCTAAGCAAAGTGTGGGATTTATCCATGTTTACTTATGCTTGAGAATGTGCGTACATTTAAGCACACCTCTGACCATGCATACGCACAACACCTTGTAGAAAAGTCAAACTGCTAATGAAATACCATCCACCAAATGGAGAAAGGATTGACATACTGGGCCAAATCAGAAACTATGAAGAAAAAAGATAATACATTACTAGTTTATTCATATATTGTATTGCTTTTATAGACACTTCAGATAATAATTTTCTCAGGGTGCTATTGAATTCATAAACATGTTTGAATAATTAAATAAATTAGAAAGAGAACAGAATGTAAGGTTGAAGGCAATTTAGTTAAACCAGTTAAATAAAATAAAAGGCAACACTGAGGAATTTTGATTTGTCCAAAATGGAAGATCTTGCATTGCTGAAGGATCTGGCACTAGCTGCATTATGCAGGAAGCGTGTTTTCAATGAACATGCCGATTTTTTTGCTGAGAGCAACACTTGGCTTATTAGCAGATTTTGTTTTCCATTTATTTTATCATGTATATTTGTTATATTTTTTGTCAAGAAATAATATTTAGATATGGTCCATGTCTGAATATGGTTGTGAAAATAAGGCTTGACAGTTAGTGTGTCTGGTATTCCTTCAGACACACCAACTGACACTCCTCCTGTTACACTTATATTCCTTTTGTGGATCATCATTTTTTCTTTGCATTTGTATTCATATCAAACCAGTTCTTTTTAATTTCATTAAATGTTCTGCACTCAGATGAGGCAGAATTTATCACACCTCTAACTTGCTCCCAAGCAATATTTTTTCTCTTATTTGTTAAGCCATTGCTGAGGGCTCCAAAAAGTATGGCTTATTTTGCTTCTACTTCAGTGATCAAAACATCTATTTCTGCATCAGAATATTTTTTTTTTCTTTGTCTTTGATTTCTCAATGTTGGCAGACAGAAATTGGTGACATTTCTTGCAGCATTAAAGGGAATGTTTGTGACCATAAATGGTAATTTAGGGTAGTGCTTTATGTAAATGAGACTTCACGTGCGCTAGAACAGTGTTTTAGAAAGTGACTGATTTATCATGGCAAAATGCGTACAGGTGTGTGTAAATCAAGCGTATGAGCAATTGATAAATACCAACTTTTTTGTAGTTACGAACATTCAAAATTTTCTTTGTATGAGTTCATTTCAAAGCTTTTCTGCGCAACATTTTTAAATGAAGGTCCAGGTGTCCATGTTCCAAATGAGGGATAGAGGGCGTTGGATTCCACTGGCATGGCTGGCCTGCCGAGCCAAGTTGTGACACATTCAAATCCTTATTTCTGGTTTACACTGCTTTCCTTTATAAAGTCTTTGTGACCAGAGACACTGCATTGTTGTTATTTGGCTCGTTTATTTTTACCACCATTCAAGTTTGGTTCTTTTTTGTCTGGTGAATCCCCTAACCGTTGCCTAACTTAGCAAACGTGTATACACAAAACACTGTAACAGATAACGGCAAGCTAATTCAACAAATGATAATGAAAGATTATATTTTGCATTATTTATTCATCAAAAATCAATAGTAATTATTTTTCATAGTGCAGAAAAAAAGTTAGTACAACCCTAGCGTCAATAGCTCGTGTTGCCTTTGGCTGAAAAAAATTAATGTATTAATTTCTTAACTGTCTGTCAATATAGTACATCAACTGGAAATATTTTTTACCCATTCATCCTTACAGTACTGCTTCAACAGTGTCATAGATATGAGGGCTTTCTTGCATGCACGGTCCGCATAGTTACTCTATATACATAATTTTGGGGTGAAAAATTAACATATTTTAGGGCGACAAACAAAGGTAATAAATGCCTCCTTGGGTTAGAGCAATGGGCACATTTAAAAAAAAGGAGCGAGCCAAATGAATGATGGCATATTTTGTCTTAATCTATTGATGTCTAGTACTATTGTTTGCTAGCTAGTGTTAGATACTGTACATTAAGTGTTGTCTATCTTCCCAGTTCCCTACCTGATCCGTGAACTCCCGAGTGCTCAAGACTTGCTGACAGATAAACTACGATCAAGGGGCAGGCTAATTTGTCATTGTTTAGGGAATCAGTGCTAGTATTGAAGGGGAAGTAGTTTTTCCTCAGCTATAGGCATTAATTGATTAGTAGTTGTACTGAAGTCTCTCCTGTTTTTCCAGTGGTAGCAATAAGTGGCGGTATTGACCACCCAAAACAAATACTGTGGCCAAGATCGAATTTTGTTCTTTGCAGCATTGTAAAACATATGTTTATTTTCCATCCCTGTTTTGCATTTTTACAGCCAACACACAGTTGCAACCCTTCTGCATTGGAATTCCTTGTCTCTGGCAGAATTTGGACCTCTTGATATGCTGTCAACAAGTCTTGGCTTATGATTGGTGACGAAATTGTTAACCCTGATGGAGACATGGATTACACTAACAAACAATGCTACTCCAGCTTCTCACTCTTCATCTCACTATGGCTTTTCACATAGTCTGAGAAGGTGTGACTGTGGTGGAGGCACAGGATCACACATTTGTACTTTGTCTCATTTTCTCTTTCTCTCCTCCAGCCCTTCCCACAGCCTCTATTCCAGGCTTTGGGAATTTTTTTCTTTTGCAGTCTTAGTTCTCTCTCCGTTCACCTACTACTTTATCTTCTTCTGTTCTCTTTCACATCTTATAAATCAGGGGTGGGTAAACTACAGCCTGTGGGCTGGATCCCAGCGAGCACATTTGAAAATATGTAAAATGACATTGGACCTGTAATTTTCTTTAAATAAAAGCCCTTTTCTGGTTTGCAAATCTCCTCCTCCCTAACTATTCAGGCTTTCAGGAGGGTGCTCGCACTAGCCATGCTGACTCTCCTTGTACCATTAAACTCTGCAGCCTGCCTAGTGTCCAATCTTACTAAGTTCTTTCATGTCACCCTACTCTACGCATTTCAAAAATGGGAAATTAGGGCTAACTGCCTTCCTAGGGACAGATCTATTTTCTTTTACCCCTCTAGCTCTGGGATTTGATCTAGCAACCTTTAGGTTAATGGCCAGACACTCCCTTGACCTTCACCATCTTTTAAGATGGTATTTTGTGATGATTTGTTGATGGAAATTAATAATTTATTCTTTCCTCTTCCTGAGTTAAAAAAACAACAACCTTGGTTTAAGTTGCCTTGGAATAATAGGTCAAGATTTAAAACGACTGGAAACGTTTTGGATCAACAGAAGTGTCAAAAGTTGGTCCTGGTTTGTATTTTTTTTACTTGTCAAATAGCAAAAAATACTTGTCTGAAACAGACTCTGGCTCTGTGTCTTCTTGAACCCAGGGAAAGTCCTGTATCTGTTTGGGACAAATTTCTTTTTTTTTTTTGGTCGTTATAATCAGGGAGGGACCCGTCTCTGGATCAGATAATGTTGAATCTCAACCATCCTTCAGCTGAAGTGCACTTGGGTGAGGCAGCAAGACAATGATCTGAAACAGTCAGAATGGCAAGAAAAGTGGCATAGGCAAGGTCCAGGCTGAGGCCCAAATAACGTAGGGTAGGACTTGATCAAGCATAATCAAAAACCCACAATTATTGGTAAATATTGTATGGTTCACTCAGGTTCCCTTGATTTAATAGTAGGTTTTGGTTCAAGATCTGAATACATTCATTGTGAAAATCTGAACTTCAAACAGTCCAAAGAGCAGTCTTATAATGTGTAGTTGTCGAGAAAAGTGTGGCAATCAAGTGACTGTTTTTCCTCTTTTACATGGTAAAATGGGCAGAACTGTAAGAAGTAAACTTCAGCATTTCTCCTGGGGGGCCTCAAAATGTTTTTACCACGAGGTGGGACCTCAGAACAAATCATGCCTAGGGCCTCAGAACAAATCACGCCTAGGGCCTCAGAACAAATCTTGCCCAGGGCCCGGGAAGGCTGGGGCCGGAACTGGTTGTAATGTATGTAAGACAATTCAACTAGGGTATGGTCATGAAATCTTGCTGGTAAGTGACACATTGAAATTTCTGGTGGTCTCACACCGGCAACTATTTCCTGCCTTACATTTCTATATCTGCAACTGCACGGTGTGATAATCAGCCTTGTAAAGTTGTTTTTGTAACAATGGAACATATATTCATTTAGAAATGACAGACCGTTTATTTACCTCAGAAACCTATAATAAGCCATTATTAAATAAATGTGTATCGCTGTAAGTTTAACTGCCAGTTTTTACTGTTCCACTCCGCACCTCCTTTAACTGCGGTATAGACAGAGGTAATCATTAGAATAGCGAATCATCTCCCATGGGGGTTGTTGCCGTGGCAGCGGTATGTGCCATAATTGAAAGATAACCGAGGGACCTCACAGGACTCCCTGCTAGGTGTATGCAAGGTCAGTACCGCCCCCATATACAGCCCCTGCTTTAAATTCACCTCAAGGATTTGATTTCTTCAAATGGCAACACTGCTGAAAATGAACTATTTGTCCAGGGCCTGAATTATAGGGGAAGACCCTCCCATGAATCTCCTTCAGCACCTCTGTGGCCTTCAGCATGATAATATCCATATCTCTTCACTTTCCTCCAATCAATAATGAGATTACGCCCTTGGAAATGCAGGATAGATGGCTCAAATGGGATATTATATTTGTTGGGACCAAAAGGCGAAGGAGAGAGAAGGAGAGAGTGGGTGAGAGCTTGGCTGGCTTAGCTTGTCCCCTGGCACTACACATAATATTTTAACCTGTGTACTTATGTTAACCCATCTATGTATTTTAAAAAGACATGATTAAAACCATATACACTTTGTTTCTAATTGTAATTATGAACCAACTGTCCTAGCTTATCTAAGCCATATAGTATTCACAGTAGACTGCAGTTCTATCAGGTACAGTATTTACATTGTGTCTCCTTCTGACTCTGTCTAATTACAATTAAATCACTACTGCTCCTTCCCTTTCTCCTTCATCAATAGACCTATCACAGCCTCGCCTGAACCACTCCACCTGGCTTGTTTTCTCTATGCCAACACCAGACTGACCGAAATGGCACCCTATTCCTATATTTATGTATTGACTGGGCTCTGAAAGTGCACTCAGCATGGATTAGAGTGCTATTTAGGACGCATGCATGGCAGCTCTAGCCCTTGCCCCAGCTCCACACCATCACATCAACAATAACAAAAATAATGAAGTTTGAAGGAGGTTGTGTAGAAGTGGGTCAGCCAGAGCCAGCCGTCCTTTTTAAGCTGGAGCCTATGGCTGAGCTAACTTAATGATGGACGGTGCCATACACTAGGCACTAGGCGTCAGCCTTGAACGCAGGCAGGCAAAAGGAGATGCATCCTCCAAGCCCCATTGCTAATATAGAAGGCTCTCTCTCCCTAGCCATCTCTCTCTCATTCTCTCTCTGGTGCCCTCTCCAACGTCTCCCCACCCCTGCCTGACCTTATCTGTCGGTTCTATCCCAACAATCAATTAATCTTCTTTTCTGCAATCTGCAAGCAGGACTCTGTTAAATCAACCAATAGGTGTCAAGGATTGTCTTGACTCACTGCAATATCATCTCATATATTTACCACCATACCCAGAGATGCCATACAGTACTGACCCAAATGTGCAGACACAAACACAGACTCCCACCAAAATGCTGTTTGTACATTTCAAACAAGTAAGCAATCGACCAGTAGCTTACAACCAAACACCAATATGAAAACGAATAGTTTAAACCATTACTTTCTGTCCATTACGTTCTGTCCATTACGTTCTGTCCACACTTTATGTTAATGACATGCACCTACATATTGTAGTCTTTCACCCTCTTCAATGTCATTCATTTTGTCCTTTATAATGCACTTAAGACATAAGTTTGTGTGCCTGCTTTTATGCCAACCTGGCCCAATTCACCCTTGATCAGGGAGAAAACTGAGGAGTTACTAAGTAGGCTCTCCAAAGCAGCAGTGATTTATCTTAATGAACTTGGGACTCTGTTACTTCCTCTCTCGCCGTGTTCAAAAGGATCAAAACGATCGCAATTGACTGCCGATTGACTGATCTACAAATCACCTTGAAGCAAAAAATAACTCATATGATGATGCATGGTGTAAAACGTTGCAAATAGAGACGTGGTCAGCAGATAATAGACCGGAACTAACTGGGTGATGTGCTGATGAGATTGAGAAAGGTCAGTGGTGTTCATTGGCAGGAATTTTCCAAGTATTATTAAAATATGTAATATATAACATATTTTTGTTATTAAAAACAAACATTCATTACAACTGTTATTGTCACATTAAGTCTTTTCACAATCCCAAATCTTTGATAAAAAGTAAAAGAACACATTAAAAACATTTAATTATTTCCTTATTATTATTAGACAATTCATTTCATGTTATTAGGGCATGCAGCATAACCTGATTGTACGAGCTAGCATCTATTAAGTTATTTGCCATATTAAACTGTACATGAGGATCCAAAGAGGCTACATAGGTAGAGCTCCCCATACTAGTAGTGTTAATTCATTTAAATGATAGGCTATATATTAAAACTGTGCGCTTACGATCAGTGGCGTTGGACTGGAGGGAAAAGGGGTACTAAGTATATAGGGCCTTAACATGTAGAGGGGCTCTTGAAAATGTTTGAATTTTGAATAAAGAGGGGAGAGACCCTCAGAGACCGCCTATGTACAGGGCCCAGAATTTTGTTCTACAGACCTGCTTACGATAGCCTAGCGCTTAGCAGGGCTACATTTGGTTAGCATGAAACTAACAATCTGATAACTGCTAATTATTACAAATATTTAAATGCTTTACAAACTCTTGCTACATCACAACCAACAATGTTACTGAGCTTTCTTTCATATAAAATAAACCAAATTAAAATGTAGAACATTTTTACAAAAATAAAGTCTGGCCTCCATTTTTGTTTCTACCCTTAGCCATTTAAACCATTACCAAACTGCCATAACTTGTGATAGGAGCAGGGACGCCGACAGGATGACAGGGCCTGGGACAGAATTTAACGTTTAGGACCCAAACAACGGGCCAAAAAAATAATTAATAGTAATTATATTACTGTCCAAAAAACAGGTCATAAACGTTTTATGTGTTTAATGTTTTAATTCGTAACTAGGCCACATTCAAATCCCTTTGTTTTCAACACAGGTAATTAATTATGTCACATCTTTTCAATTCCTAAACTACTCAGTCCCAATCAGCCATTACTTAACTGCTACACATATTTAGACGTTCTCTTTTAGATTTGTCCTTCCATTTCTGTTCTCCTAGTTTTGGTTGCATGGTGGCAATGTTTTAGCCAGATAGCTACAGTGCTGTAGTTAGACAAATTTATTGATTAAATTAGAATTTTTTTTAACCTGCACTATGTAGGATTTGTTTCAGCAAAAAAAACAATTACAGCATTTTGCAATTACTCACCCGTGAGAAAGCGGTTCCGCACCAATGTCCGATAGAGAATCACGTTCCGAATAAAAATATGAAAAATGGAATTACCTGTACCGAAAAAGTTCGACAACGTTCTTCTTAGCCTTGCTAACGTTAGCTTAGGGTTCCTGGTAGCTAGCTACAGAGAGTTGGTCTAAGTCTTCTTTCGCTTTGCCGTTTTCGTAGTGTATGCTGTAGTAGACAAGGGAGGAACTGACTGTCGTCCTGGTCTGTAGCTGCCATTATAGTTTCTTACGGTAAGCAAACTTCGCTCCTTACGGCATACTTATGCAATATGTAATATCGTCCAAGTAAACATTCACAAAATAAGCCAAGGAGGAAAGCCTGCCTCGCAGAAGGCGATTGGCTGGAACGGGATTGGCTGGGAAGTAGCGGCGTGCTCCAGAAATGATAGAATGACATTCCACGGGCACTTTTTTACTGAATAAATCCTACCTAGTGCAGCTTTAACAAAGTTATGTTGGCTGTTGGTGTTAGGGTATCACTCTGATTGGCTGTTGGTAGAACAAACCATTTTTACAGAAAAAGGTTTAATCATGATGCTCTATAAAAAAAGCAGAATCCCTTCATCAATGCAGTTCTTCTGTTTAGTAACTGTTAACCTTCTCGACAGTACTGAATATTAACATTGATTAACAAATGAATAATTATATTTAAACCAACCAAATGCCCCCCCCCCGGATAGGAGTATCATTCAATTAAAATTTACTTAAATCTACTTTCAAACATTAGCCACTAAATGTGCCATGAAGTTAGTCATGCTATCTCAATATGTTATGACTCATTGTGCTTTTCCACATTAATACCTGAATTAATAGGGTCAAATTATGAGATGAAGAAACATTAGTGTTGTTCACTGGCAGGTTTTGCCTAAGATTGAGCAAGAAATATTCAGATCTCAGTGACACCACTAATGCTCCCTTTTAACATCATAGCTCCCCCTAGTGGCAATAATAATATTTATTACTTTCAATAACAAAGCATGGGAGGGCGAGAGAAAAACACAAGGGATGGTGTAAAAAAAAATTAGACTGAATAGAAAATTTAAAATATGACTGCATTTTTGTGTGTGTCACAATTGTGTTTATGATCTTCTCAAACGAGGCCTCTCATTATCTCTCTCACTATCCCTTACCGTTGTCTTTTTTTCTCTCTAACTTCATATCAATGTGGAAGACATCAATTTTTATTTTCATGCTCTTGCAGAATTGTAAATATTTGTAATCTATGGTGATATTGAAGAATACAGTACAGCTTTTCACAAAAAAAATATAAATATCTAAAAGGTGTCACTGTCAACTTCTTTCAATAACACTCATGAATAAAAGTGTTTTAAAAATTATATTCTTTTGAAGCCTGTTTTCTTAATGGATTACCATAACCAAGTGTAAAAAAACAGTTAAAGCTATTAACTACTAATTACTGTTTTGAAACTCATCAACAATCCCAGAGCTCTGAGTTTTCAGAAATGCTGAACTTTCGGTAAGGAATTTCCCAAAGTTATAATCCAGTATCACCCTCAAAGCTTCATCTTGTGATGAAAAAGGTCACTACTTTGAGGGCTGTCAATGACAAATAAAAATGTGAATGTGACAAACATCACACCTCTCTCAAACATTATCAGCCTCTCTCAAACGTTTTGTGCCTGGGACTGGCAAATTATCAGCGTCTTCGTTCTTCCTCTGGGGATAGCGGACATCGGCAGCTAATTGCGTAACTCCTGTTATATGAAGGAAGTATCAATGCAATCAATGGAACATTTTCAGAAGTGGTGTGCTCACGGGCCAGTAGGTATCCTCCTATAGACCTAAATTATAGATCTAAATCATTCAGATTTCCATTTGGTTTAGAGACACATATTTTTGTGTATTTATTAAAATTATGTGAGTACCTTAAAGGTCAATTGTATTTTATTTAAACATTTTGTTGCTTTCAATAGCATCAGTGTTCTAAAATACAGAATTAAGTTACTTGATGAATCATGTTTAAAACAAAGCAATGTGTTCTTAGGCTAGTAGAAATGTTTATAAAAATAGTTTTTAACCCAACAGAACCCATAGTGCTCATCAGTGGCCATACTTAAAATTACTGTAATGGCCGTGTATATTACCATATGTGTAAATGTCATATTATACTTGATGCATTTTGAGTGAATCATTTGGTAATATTAAAAAAGTGATGCTCTTTTTTTTTACACAAGTCCCCAGAGGAAAGCTATAATTTCATGTTCCCTGTCACAACATTTTTTGAGAAAGGTTGGGATATTTGAAATAACTTTGGTGTAACTGATGTTAGCAAATACATTTGCATGGAGGGCATCCATTCTTTTAATGTAGTCAACTCTGTGGGAATTCTAATTTAATTGAATGATTAATCCTGATGACCCTATTGGAGTCCAACTCTGTCAGTATCTTAATCAAATGTTTGAGTTAACTGAATCATAGCCATCTTTGGCTTATCCATTCATATGAAATGTTTTGCTACAGAAAAGTTAGCTAGCAATTTACTCCATTAACCAATCTTGCTTTTCTGTTCCATCATCTTCAGAGCCCATTAAAATACTGTTGACAAATTTATGGTTGTGATGAATCTCCAACAATCAATTCTTTCAGCATGTTCTTTATAACTGTATCTAAACACAAAGCAACCACCAGGGATCTTGATTGTAGAAATTGACATATAAAAACACACACATAGCATTTAGCTAGTAGCTACTGTATTGTGTAAGCTGAGGTAATTTCACATAAAACAGCATAAAGTTTGCATAACATAAGATGTATTTGCAAATTGTATCTTTGTTGTTTTGTTTTGCATTTTAAATAACTAGGTATACTAACTTAATCTGGAGTCATGGAGACTAGCTGTTGAACATTCTTGCAATAACTTCCTTTGAAAGTATGAGACATGCATACTTTGATCTTCCTGATATTTTTTGTTTCTCTAAGCTTTGAGTACTACATGGGTGCGGCTAATACACAGGTTGACATTTTTAAAACCGTTTCCACCGGCGAACGTTTTTACAGATGATTGCTTGATGACGTAGGGGGCTCAGAAATTCAGGTAGCATATATGATACAATTGGTGTTACAGGGTTTTCAAACACATATGTTATTCTTCAACAAATTTATTTTGGTAGCGCCCTATGACAGATGTTTAATATTAATATATAATGTATGTATGAGTCATAATTCTCTGGGCAAATGCGATTTATATATGGGTGCGGTTAATACTTGGGTTTGTATACGCACAAAGCTATAAAATGAATGGTGCGGTTTATACACGGTGTGGGTTATAAATGGGGAATTACGCAGTGCCCCATTCCATTCCCATCCTTCTGTCAGCTATCACCAGCTGACTGTCATAAACCATTTGGGCTTAAACTTGGGTTTAGATGTATAATATACATTATATTGAGCTTGGGAATGAGTATGAATGTTATGGAGATACTAGTCCATGTGATTTTAGCTATATCAACAGCTCCTTAGAATTGTAGAGAAGACCATGATTGTCATATTTCTTTGTCCATTTCACTTCAGTGTGATGCTTCAATTATCAATCCACTGAAACATGTCAAATGCATTCTTCATGAAACTAGGATGCCCTAGATAGTACTTCAAAGTATACAGACAATTTCCAGGCCTTCACAATCCACAACTTGCATACATTACTCTGTTATGCCATGATGTAGTGAGTGCATGGTGGGTTAGCAAAGGACAATTAGCAGACTGATTGGGACTGAGTGCTGACTCCACACATTAGTGCAATTTCAGGTAATCATTGTAGTAGTGCTGTGTGTGACTCAGGTCTCTCTAAATCCATTACAGTCACTATTATAGTTGTCCACAGTAAGTTTCCCTCACCGAGCATGCCTTCCTTCCAAGATCTTTCAAATGATAAACCTGGTCCTGAAAGTATTTCTATGGCTGCAACAATGTAATATGGCATATTTTCTTTATTAGTTATTACTTAATAAATCAATAATACGTCATACAGCAGTCAAATATTTTCCTAGTCATTTTGATTAGTATTTCACAGCAGCCATGTAATCAATCCTTTTATCTCCCAATGTCATCTTTTCTTCTCTCATATTTCAGTGTTGCGGTACGAGCAGAATGAAGTGGACATTGTGGCAAGTGCTCTAATGCAATGAAGCATTAGCCTACATCCAAATACGACACCAGGAACCTGTGCACTTTATAGGGAATAGGATTCAATTTGGGATGCAGATGTGTCCCTCTTCTGAGCAGAGAGAAAGACAGTGAGATGAGATGGTGGATAGTAGTATCAGATCACCACATTGCAAACATACTGTCACCACCGTACCACCGTCTCGCTGACCGTTCTCTGCTGCAATGACAGTTACCCACAGGCATCATTAGGACACAGTCCACATTGCCTTGTCTCACTTTCTAACCAATAAGCCTCCGCAACTCATTTCCATCTTTCTCTCTCTCCCTCTGGGTACCAAATCCTTAATTAAACCCTTTATTCACCAAGCGCCACCATGTACTCATACACATTAATGTACTTTAATTGAGATACGCACGCACAGCCAAAAAACAGCGCGTCAGAGGGAGGTTACAGCACCGTGTCAGAGAAGTCCGTGGTAAAGAAACATAGGATCTTGGCAATAATTGGTACCCCACTGCAGAAGGCACTTGACAGGTTGTGTAGGGGTGCTCACATACCTCCTACCGAAATACTGATAATGAGTAGTGACCTCAGCATCTGTCTGGCACCGTGCTGGTTGTGGATAGAATTCCTGTAATGTAATGTCTGTATATGTATGTGTACGTGCGTCGGTCTGACTGATGAATCATTTGTTTCCAAAATATCTGAAAGGTGTACTTGAATGGAATGGTTGAAAATCTCACTTTTTTATTAATAAGGACTCTTGACAGCGCACAAAAAGGCTTGTTTCGGAGAGTGTCCATACAAGTGAAAATATTTGCAATGATGAGAAGCGAAAGGCCAGTACAGAGGATATGAAAAGATTTTAACCAGTTATCAAAAGTCAGCTCTGTAAATTTCTGGAAACTCCTGGATCTTTGCACATGCAAATGACCTCTAAACACGTGTCTTTTGTCCTCATTCTAGTTTCGACAGTTACACTCAGCAGGCAATTTAAAGGGAAAAAAAGCTGTATATTTTAAGTGTGTTATTTTGGAACCACATTTGTTGTACTTTTGAATAATTAATAGTATTGAAATAGTTCTTAGCAGTTACCTACTATTTTCTGCGGAAACATGCTTACTATTGATGTGTAGTTACCATGTTGTTACCCAGTTGTTTCCTCTTTGTTTCTAAGTTTTCATGGAAATTACCTAGTTATTACCTTGTTATTTCCATCCTGCCAAATAAAGTGCTACCCTTATTGTTTTTGTTCCTTTTGTACAGAATTGCTGCACTAATGGACCAGAACAAATTTCTAGTTTGTTGTGAAACCTGGTAATAATACTCTTTCTGATTCTGATTGGGAGAAAAGGCGTTGCAGTTGTGAGTACGAAAACCCTTCTGCTAGTCCACTACCACTGCAGCCCTACCCTGAACAGCAGATTCCCCAAAATATTTAATTTTACACTTCCAATGGGCCAAGAGAGCACTGTGTAAGCTTTTGAGACAATCACCTGCTTTCTTTCAGTGACTCTTCACAAATGTTTCGTAAGGCTTGGATTGATTGATTGGATTGATCCAGGAAGCTCTACTCAAAGCAGTGTGTGAAATTAGCACATTATTCAGGACCATACACCCGCCATTCATCTACTTACATCTGGATGTACGGAGTCTATTGAAGCTTGAGCTAACATTCAACATGTTCAAAGACAACTTTCTGAAAGCCATTAGTCTGCCTTCATGCCCACATAAACAGTGCCTTTTTTAAGGCTCCTTATTTTACTATATTTGCACAGATTTGACATTTTTATTATCTTTATTAGTGTGTAGTTATTGCTGCATTTCTATTGTGTCAACGTTTTATTGCTGTTATAACTATATGTTAGTTGTTTTCTTCTTATCCTGTTAAATTGATTGATTCACTTGTACTAGTTATTTTCAATGGAATTTTCTATGGTAGCATTTCCGTTAAAGAACCTGCAAGCAAGCAATACTTGCTTGCAGCAAGGAAAAAACAAACATATTGACAATGGCAAAGACATGTACTCCCTTTAATCAGGTTTGGTCTTCATCCAGCATGGAACAACAGAAATCAGAGTTATGGTTCAGGAGATTAAAGAATATGAGTTGGTGGAGTGGGATTTTGTTAGCTATTCTACCATTCTCGCTTAATAAGCGTTAGCATGCTAAAAGTACACACTGGAATTAATATCAATTAGTAAAAAATATAGAATAATTCTGAACTATGAGGTGACATGAAATATTATTTGACGTTATCAACCAGACATTTTATTGTTAAAAAAAGTGTGAAAGCCACAACCCTGGTGCTGCAAACACCATGCTCTATCAACTGAGCTACACAGGACATGTAAGGTTTAAAATGTGCTCCATCTTTGATAGTTTTGCTCTGTAAACATTTTTTTTATTCTGGGAAAAGAAATTAATGTCATTCAAGCCCTGTGAAAGTCATTAATCACCAGAAATTAATCACCTACATAAATTACACCCTTTATGAGCAGAATCTTTGTCTGTCAAATGACATCCTATTAAATATACAGAGCACTACTTTTGATCACAGGCCATAGTCCACTTGGGAGGGAGGCATCCTTACATAATGGTCTATTGTTAAAAGGCTGTTCTTATTTCTGTCATTTTACAATGAAAGATCTGCTGTATTATTAGCCGAATGGGAAGGCAGCATACTACTCGCTGTTCAATGTGTTATTAGATAGACTTCCGAAATCTACCATATAGGTCATTCATATTAGGGTTGCCATTTCAATGGTTTTATCATGCCAGAAACTGATTAATGTGAAAATATTGTAATGAAACACCTTTTGCTGAAAATAGGGGTTTGTCCCATTGCCAGTCTGGTTAGGATCAAATCACTTGTGTCTCTGTCCTAAATGGCCCCCTATTAACTACAAAGTGCACTTATTTGACAAGGGCCCATAGATACATTGGTGTCATTACAGACGCAGCCTACAGTATGACACAGCTTAATTCACAGTCAGCTGCAGACTTACAGCAGCTGAAGAGCTTTTTTCTTTTTCCATCTGACACTGTCCTATATGATTGGCCTGTATGTTTAGTTATATTGTTGTCCTTAAGAAGTGCAAGCTAATTCAATTAATTTCAGAAAAGTTCTAGTAAGTAAGATTGTTAACTCAGAGTCTTCAATGTGTTGCACGACAATGATATAAAAGAGAAGAGAATAGTACACATTTTAAGACTCATACAAGAACAGCAGAACAACAGTTAAGATGTATATGATACAATGACACAAATGTTGCACAAATGACCCGAGAATGCATGTTAGCTAAAGTAAAAAAAAACACACATGCCTTTGATTAACAAACAACTTCAACAAATCTTTGCGATGAGAAAGTAAATAAACTTACGAGGTTTATGTGGTCAAAGAGACTTACAGACCACCAGACAATGAGAATTATCCAAAAGCAATTACTCAGGACCTTGTTTTGAGACGTAGCACAACCCTTCCCCCCGTCCTCCCAGGCACCTCATTGTTATGTGATTGACTTTCGAGGAGAAGCAGGGGAACTCACATTCCCATTACCCAGGTCTGGTGGCAGGGACAAAAATACTTTTTTTTTTAATCAAAAATACCAACCAGAAACAGTCCACAACCAGGAAGAAAAGCACTTAAGACCAGCTTGCCAGCATCTAAAATGTGTGTGGTGTGCTGCCAGCATCTTAGTACACTTACTCTTTTAGCAGGTGCTCAAATATTTTTCCTCTCTTGTTGCCATGGCACTTCGCAATATAAAAACATGTTTTTACGCCAAGCATCTGGAATATTAAATTGATGTAATTTCTGTAGGTTTAGAGGCCCATTGACCACTTAGTACTTCACTATTTGAATGTAGCCACCTCTAAAATTATAGAGAACTGAACTACATAAGTAGCAAGGTGTCAAGATAATTAGCTTACAGTGTAAGACCTAGATTGAGATATTCTTTCAACCAGATCAAATCTCCCATTGAGGGACCATTTTACTTTTGACATCTAGACATTTACATTTATTGTGCTATTGTGCTGATAAGCTGCAGTCTTGTCTGAATTAATATTTTACTTATATTAGGACTATATATATAGCATATGTATACATACACATTTTATACTATTTATAGCTACAGTAAATAATTATGTTTAATTGTGTTCACGATAAACACTGCTCAAAAGTATTAAGGGAACATGTAATCATCACAGTATAACACCAAGTCAATTATACGTCAGGGATATCAATCTGTCCAGTTAGGAAGCATAAGCAATTGTGAATCAATGTCATGAAAGTGACAACAGGTGCATTGTAGAGGCAACAGCAACCCCAAAAAAGGGAATGGTTTTGCAGGTGGTGGCCACAGACAATTGCTCTCCTTATGCCTCCTGACTGATTCTTCTCTAGTGTCCTTGTCACTACTGGTAGCATGAGGTGGTACCTGCAGCCCATTCAGTTTGCACAGGCAGTCCAGCTCCTCCAGGATGGCACATCCATTTGTGCCATCGCAAGAAGGTTTGCTGTGTCTCCCAGTACAGTCTCAAGAGCATGGAGGAGATACCAGGAGACGGGCCGTTACACGAGGAGAGCTGGACAGGGCCTTAGAAGGGCATCAACCCAGCAGCAGGACCGCTATCTGCTCCTTTGTGCGAATAGGAGCAGGAGGAGCACTGCCAGAGCCCTACATAATGACCTCCAGGGGACTACGGGTGTGCATGTTTATGACCAAACTGTCAGATACAGACTCCATGAGGGTGGTCGGTACTATTAGGCAAGGTAGGCAGCTGCCTATAGCCCCAGAAGGGTTAGCGCCCTGTGGAAATTCAAACTGAAATACAATTTAAAAAACGATAATAATTCAGTGGTTTTTTTGTAATTATTTTTGTCTTAAAATCTGATTTTGTTGCTCAAAATTATTAAATTAAATCACGCCTTCTAATACTTTATTTGTTTCAGACCAAACCCCCGACTCTTATATCAAATGGTCTGTCCCATATTGTTTCTCACCGAAGCAGCCCGAAAGACATTAGGTAGCTTATTCAGTCAGCCTGAGAGCCTGCTACACTAGACAAGAAATTGATATAAAAGTTTTTAAAAACGCTCTTATGTGAGCAGGGCAGGAAAAAATGAAGGAGAAAAATTGCATGAGTGTCCATAACTGTTGTAGCTTAGGGGCTGCGGCTACTACTTGTGTTATAAACGTGAATAGATTAGTGGCTACGGCTATTACTTACTGAATATGACTGTTTGACAGTCACATAAGAAAGCACTATCCCTGACCTGGACCATCACAAACGGCCACCAAACAGAGGTTAAGAAGAAATTGATTCAATTCCATCATGTCGTTCTTCTAACAACACACATGTTGATTATAATGACTCTAATGTTGATTATGATGGTGATAGCGACAGTGCTACTGATCACAAATTAGCGATGTTGACATATTGGCTCCCGAAGACAGTTCTGACAGTGTAGTGACACAGAATATAATGTCTGTTCCAGGTATATGTGGCTCTCCGAGCTGACAGATAGGGAAAGGTGCAGGATAGTGAGAAAAGGAAGGTATATGAATGCATTTAATCATGATTAAGAAACCTTACACTTGAACAAAATGGCTAAATGCTTGGTGCTTCACTGTAGTCAGATTACAGTTCCTTTCTGATAATTATTTTCAAACAAACTGATTTACTGTACTGAAAGTGCCTTTGGAAGTGGCAGATCCATTCAACAAGAAAGAAAGAAGGTATGTTCAAAATGTTGCTGGTATGGCCTTGATAAAGACAATAAGGTAAAAAATAGATAATGTTGGGGCCTCTACCAGTCTCTGCCTAGGGCCCCCACATTTCTAAAATCGCCTCTGCTCTAGTGGGACCTGTGCTCACCTCCCAGCATTGTGCAGCTCGATTGGCATTCGCCAGAGAACACTAGAATTGGCAGATCCGCCATTGGCGCCCCGGTCTCTTCACAGATGAGAGCACGTTCACACTAAGCACACGTGACAGATGTGAAAGAGTCTGGAGACGCCATGGTGAAGGTTATGCTGCCTGCAACATCATCCAGCATGACCGGTTTGGCGGTGGGTCACTGATGGTCTGGGGAGACATCCTTGCTGGATCACACAGACCTCCACGTGCTAGCCAATGGTACACTGACTGCTGTTAGGTAATGGGATGAAATCCTCAGACCCATCATCAGAACTTACACTGGTGCAGGACAGCCTCATGTGTCCAGAGTGTGTAGGCAGTTTCTGGATCACGAAGGCATTGATGCCATTGACTGGCCCTCACGTTCCAGAGACCTGAATCCAATTGAGAACCTCTGAGACATTCTGTATCAGTGCATCCGCCGCCGCCAAGTAGTGCCACAGACTGTCCAGGAGCTCACTGATGCCCTGATCCAGGTCTGGGAGGAGATCCCCCAGGACACCATCCGCAATCTCATCAGGAGCATGCCCAAACGTTGTTGGGAGTGCATACAGGCACGTGGGGGCCATACACACTACTGAGTCACATTGAGTTTCGGTGATGAAATTCACGCAAGTTGAAACAGCATGTGATTTCAACTGTTTACTTCAACAGTTTATTCATTTTGTTCTCAACGACTTACACAATGTACAGTAATAATTTTGATCTTTAATATTTTTCATTCTTCGAGACCCAATTTAAGTGTTCCCTTAATTTTTTTTGAGCAGTGTATTTTGTTTAATATATTTTTTTCTAGTACTTACTTTTGACAGCTACGACCAGCTATTTTAGGTGCTGTCCCAGTAGCTTACCTGATCCACAGACTGCTCACATTGGATGGTTGACAGATCAACTAGGATGGCCAGTTTATGTTTATTTTAGTAAGTACCTATATGGGGAATAAAGTTGTTTTCTGAAGAGGTGTTCTTCACTGTAATTGCTTTAGTTCCCATTGTTTTTGTCACCCCTCCCCTCATTTACAGATACCAAATGTAATAGGACTAATGATTCTCCAGGAGGTTGGTGTGGATGCGTCAGCCACTACTAAAGCTTGACCACAAGATGCAAAAACACAAAAAAATCCAAGTTAAAAAAAGATGTGCTAAAAATAACAAAAAAAGCCTGCAGAGTTCTGGAAAAAGGTCAACAAGGTCTGGACGTATGAGACAAATATTAACATGTATGGAAGAAGGTGGAGGGCATATTTTGGGCATGTGCTTTACAAATGCCACTGGAACTGGCTTGATGATGTAACTGCTGACGACAGCAGTAGAATTATTTGTGTATAGAAACGTCATACAACCAAATGCCTTAAAGGTTACTGTGGCAAGAAAATGACAACAAATATTCTGATAAAGCAACAAAGGTCATTTTCAGGGCAACTCAATCACCTGACCTGAATCCAATTGAGCATGTATCTGTCCAGCGTCTGAGGATGCCTACGGGTCACAGGCTTTAGGCAGTCTTCAAATGGAAAGTATTTGCAACCAAGTACTAAATTTGATTGTGTTAATTCGTCCAATTACTTTTGGTCCCCTAAAATGTGCAGTAGTGTGCATAAAAAGGGCTTTAAATCCTAAATGTTCATAGTTAATGGATGTAGATACCCTCAAATTAAATCTGACAGTCTGCACTTTAACCTTTTTCTTATTGTTTAATTTCAAATCCAACCTCGACAAACTTCATGCGAATCTCCTGCAATGATTGCTGAATGCTGACAAATCATTCTTTAGGGTGTCATGTCTTCCCTTTCATTAAATCAATAAACATTGGTTCCATCAATCAAATGTAGCTTCTTTTGTCCACTAGAGTAAGGCATCTAGAAAATGGAGCATAAACTAGGAAAGTTGAGAGGAGCTGTGATGGGTTTCCCTGAGCTCTATAATGTGACAGAATGGCCACAATAGCCATGAGTTTTCTCAGTTTTCAATTCATAACAGAGATAATGAGAAACAGAATTATCTCATGTTTTGTTGATAAGGAGACTCTCCAAAAATAAGATATGAGAGCAAAGATAGAATTCATTGCCCGCATATAACCTTGTCATATTTTCTAAATAATTTAGCACTTAATTGACCTTCTGAAAAAAAAACACAATTTGGTTACCTTTCTGATTTTACCTTACATTTGTATCAATAGTGAAATAAAATATTCAATTATTATTGCGTGTGTCTGGATAAATTGCATAGATAGGTTTTTTGTATGTTTTAGCAACATTTGTTAGCCATTTAATAACCAGAGTTTCCTTCATACAAACATGCCTCATTCAAGACTGAGAAAAGTTTGGAAAATCATTCTGACAATCAAAGTTGATCAACTCTACGCAAGACTAGCATGGCTATCTGGATTTTCATCTGTAATGTAAATGCAGTGTAATAACTAACTGAATTTTGGGTGTGGTTAGACATGGGGAAGATCAAGTGTTGATCAGGCCATCATTATTGTATGGCCATGTTGTCAACATCATTGCGATTGTATGATTGACTGAGGAGTAGTATTTGTTCTGAAATAAAAGCAACGTTTTGACAGAGCGTAAGAGTGCATAGGAAATCAAACACTGTTTAAATGTCAGTAAAACATTGTATTGATAATTTTAAATACAAATACTTCTGTCTAAACAGTTTCTATATTATGTATATTAGGTTTAATGTCTTGTGTACCCCAGAGAGTAGCTACTGTGTAGCTATTGCTTTTTATACAAAAAATCCAGCAAATATTTTATTTCATTTGTGATCAAACTGGTCACACTTCAGAGACCATACTAGGCTAAGACTACAAACATTCCCTGTATCCTCTACTCACTGCCAGTGCATACAAGCTATTAAACACAGACTGTGGATTTATCAAAATGGCAGTAAGACCTCTTTCTCCACAACATTTCATTTGTGGTACAGTAATGGTAGGTGCTGAGAGCACTATGAACTTCAGGACCTGGGACTTTCTCTTTGTTGCCAGATGCTCATGACGCTGGTAGCCTTCTGAACATTTGTAATGACCACCAGATACAACTGCTGGAAAATAGCTGCCGCCAGAGTCCAGTGAAGGGAAAAGGATCATGTCAGACTGGTTCCAAATGATACTCAATTCCCTGTGCAATGTAAAGAAAAAAAATGGGATAGTGCTCTTATTCACTGGAATGTTTTTTTTGGAAATCATTCAGAACCTTTTGAATAGGTCATTTTACATGATTTGCATGTCACTTTTTGTCAAAATTCATCCCTATGTGGATGCATCTTTGAAAGTGGAATATGTCATTACACCTGTAAAGTATTTTTAGAACAGATAATGATTTTTGTTAGTGATCAAATTAGAACATTAAAAGTGTTTCTGCCCTCTAATTTATATTAATACCCCATGGCTTTGTTAATAGTTAATTCATTATCTGTTTAGAGGATGTCAAGATGTTTTGATATATGAAAAAACATATTTGTTAATCCAAATAAGAGGGTAATGAGAGTATAAAATGACATCGATTCAGCTTGATTATACTTAATTACAATATTTAATGAAAATCATAATTGATAAATTGAGTACTAGCTCAGTAATGAATCCCTTTCCATGCACATTTTATGCCAATTTCATTTGAGTTTGAATAAACCCTAATTATGTACATTAGTGAAACTCAATGCCTTAATATTTAATGAATCCTGGATAATCCCAGAGCAATCAATTTAGATCAAAATTGCTTTTCTCCAAAGGTAGACAAAGAAAGAGCGAAAGAGAGGTTCAGCAAACTCTTTCACAGTACTACACCATAATGATGGCTATTATTATATGCAGGGGCTTTGTCAAACTCCAGGATGGGTAATTACTTTATTTACATGTTTCCAACAAACCATTATGTGCAAGGGTTAGATTGGCAGGGCTTGTTACTCAGCTTTTAGCATTGCATCAGGCAGTAACCTTTGTACAATAACAGACTCAATTTTAAAGGAAATGAGTACCACACAATGTGTCAGCTATAACGAATAAATGTGTATTGTCAGGGGATGTCATCTTTGACTGTGGCATAATTACTTAAATCAGGTTTATTCCACAGGCCCGATGCAATCCCATATCTCTTTTACAAGATTTATAATGCCACTCTAAGAGTGGAGATGGCTGTCAAACAAGGACATGGGATTTACAACCAGAAATGTATTGACTTTTTATTTTGTTGGACTAACTGGTTCTTTGAAAGTAATGTTGCCCTGATGTAACTTCACCATTTTTCCATAATGCAAATCTTTTGTGGACCTCATAAACCCCATTTGTCATTATAAATTAAAGATAACGTGTTAAACATTTAGTCTTAAACGTATAATAGTTACAAGAAAACCTCCCCAAAACATTTTTTTATTAATAATAACTAAAGTTTAGTCATTATAATAATATATAAAATGTGTCAGTTTGTGCAGGGAATTACTTGTTGGATTTGAGTTTGACTTGCAGTAGTTTAATTTGAAACATCAACATCATTTTGTCACACAATCTATATAATTTGATTAACATACCATTGGGTTTTGATAATTGTGTATCTCATTTACATATGCAAAATGAGTTTTAATTTACTTAACAATATTGTGCAAGGACTCGCTTCCTTGTCATTGTATACGGGGTCTATCAAGGCACATTGCCAAGATAATTTCATATATATACTTATAACACTATAAAGAAGAAAACAAAATTGTAAATGTAGTACTTTGTATAATGATCATCAGATCAATAAAGTAGAACAGGTTTTGAAAAATAATATTTTCCATATGTTGTTATTGTAAGCATACCAGCCTAAAGCGTTGTTGAGTTTAGGCACAGTTGTTGTCAGGGTATTCCTATTAGGAGTATATTTATGGATTTTCAGTAAAGCGAAACAAAGACTCTTAACTGACTGAAGATTATAACAAAGGCTGAGATTGTCAAAATCATCAATAATAATGTTTGATTTATGTTAGGTTTTCCATATTTTCGGTTAATGCTTTCTGATCTGATTTCTCTGACACAGACAAGCCTAGTCTAGGATTAAAAAAAAATCTATAACAAAAATCAAGCACAATGGAGACCTCAATTTTGCTTGATTTGTCAAAGAATAAGTTTAATCTGTGTCCAGAAAACTGTCCCACAGTCAATACTCCATAGTGTTTTAAAATTATGTTTTGCACACCAGTGGTTAACTTCATTTCTTAAAATTAATTTAAATAGCACCAAGATCCACTCAGTAGTTCTCCTAGAGCATTAAAATGCGTATTCCTCCAGGAATATCCACAAAATTATCAAGAATGACACTCAACAGATTTCAGATGAATTATTGGATTTCACTTCTGTTGGAATTTTGTTTTTAGAAAAGTGCGGTAAGATACTATGTATGTGTTTTCTGCACTGAATATTCAATTCTTGCACTGTATCCTCATCAGAAAGACAATGCATTGCCGGGGATTTGCTGTTATAATTTGTGGTTTTTATAGGGAAAATAATTAATATACAATTATAAATAAACAGTGTCAATAAAAAGCCACCATGCCATATGTACTCAATAAAAAAATACACATGAACAAAAACAGTTAATGAAACTGTATACACTCACTACTGTATGTAGCTCTGGATTGGAGTGTCTGCTGAATAACTTAAGTGGAATATGCATACTATTTGAATGGAATATAAACAATTATTCTGAGGTACAACCCTGTTTCACTAAAAAGTTGGGATGCTGCGTAAAATGCAAATATAAACAGAATGCAATTAAGTGCAAATCTTGTATCCCTATATTTAATTGAAAATAGTACAAAGACAACATATCAAATGTTGAAACTGAGAAATTTTATTGTTTTTGGAAAAAAACATGCCCATTTTGAATTTGATATCAGCAACACATTTCAAAAAAATTGGGACAGGGGCATGTTTACCACTTTGTTGCATCACCTCCTCTTTTCAAAACACTCTGTAAGCATTTGGGAACTGAGGAGACAAATTGCTTTAGTTTTGAAAGTGAAATGTTTTCCCATTCTTGCTTGATATAGGATTGCAGCTGGTCAACAGTTTGGCGTCTTGTTGTATTGTCGTATTTTTCATTTCATTATGCGTCAAATGTTTTCAGTGGGCGACAGGTCAGGACTGCAGTCAGGCCAGTTTAGCACCCGGACTCTTTTAATAGGAAGCCATGCTGTTGTAACACGTGCAGAATGTAGTTTGGCATTGTCTTGCTGAAATAAGCAAGGCCTTTCCTGAAAAGGATGTTGTCCGGATGGCAGCATATGTGGCTCCAAAACCTGTAAATATTGTTCAGCATTAATGGTTCCTTCACAGATGTGCAAGTCACCCATGCCATGTGTACTAAAGCACCCCCATACCATAACAGATACTGGCTTTTGAAATGTGTGCTGATAACAAGCCAGATGGTCCCAACTTGGATTTGTGGATGCAGCAACGTACTGTTTTCACAGACAGTCGTTTTCGGAAGTGATCCTGAACCCATGTAGTGATGGCCACTACAGAATCGTGTCTGTTTTTAATGCAGTGTCATCTCAGGGCCCGCAGATCACGGCCATCCAATATTGGTTTTCGGCCTTGTCCCGTGCGTACAGAGACTTCTCCGGATTCTCTGAATATTTTAATGATATTACATACTGTGGATGATAAGATCCCGAAACTCTTTGTAATTTTACATTGAGAGACATTTTTCTTAAATTGTTGCACTATTTGCCTGCACTGTCTTTTATGGAGTCTTTACTTCTGAAAGACTCATCCTCTTTGGGATGCTCTTTTTATACCCAATCTTGTCACTGACCTGTTGCCAATTAACTTACAGTAACTAGTTGTGGGATGTTCCACCAGGAACATATAAAATATTTTTCAAGGAACAATAACATTTGTCAGTTTCAACATCTGATGTTGTCTTTGTACTATTTTCTATAGAATATAGGGTTTAAATGATTTGCACATCATTGCATTCTGTTCTTATTTACATTTTACACAATGTCCCAACTTCTTTGGAAACAGGGTTGTATATTAGAATACATAGGTGTTAGAAATATATAAGTAATAAAATTACACATGTAAACAAAGAGTCTACTTTTGGAACATCAAACCTGACGTTAGTAGGTTTGAAGAAGAGTGTACGGATCCCTTATCCATATACAAATCGTTGTACGAGATCTTTACTACGCATCTTTGTACAAGATCTTTACTACGCAACGTTGTACGAGATCTGTACTACTCAACGTTGTACGAGATCTTTACTATGCATTGTTCTACGAGATCTTTACCACACATCGTTGTACAAGATCTTTACTACGCACCGTTGTACAAGATCTTTACTACGCATCGTTGTACCAGATCTTCACTATGCATCGTTGTACCAGATCTTTACTACAAATCCTTGTACGAGATCTTCACTACACATCGTTGTACGAGAGTTTCTTGGCGATTTCTCGCATGGAATAGCCATCCTTTCACAGAATAAGAATAGATTGACGAGTTCAGAAGAGAGTTCTTTGTTTCTGGCCATTTTGACCCTATAATCGAACCCACAATTGCTGATGCTTCAGATACTCAACTAGTCAAAAGAAGGCCAGTTTTATTGCTTCTTAAATCAGCACAGTTTTCAGTGGTGCTTACATAATTGCAAATGGGTTTTCAAATGATTACATAGACTTTTAAAAAGAATAAACTTGGATTAGGAAAAAAATTTGCCATTGGAACACAGGAGTGATGGTTGCTGATAATCGGCCTCTGTACACCTATGTAGATATTCCATTGAAAATCAGCCATTTCCAGCTATAATAGTAATTTACAAGGGTGGGAATCTGATTGATTTGGTCCTCATTTAGTGATCCAGTTATTTAATTTAGACAGAGTTAGCCATTAGCCTCATTAGAGTCTACTATTCGTTTAAATGGAACTTGACTGGTCTTTCTCCAAGCGACCTAAATGTGTTTGTGTTACAGTATGGTGTTTCTCAGGCAGTTAGTGTGTAAATTGTTCCTTCATAAAAAAGGAGTTTGTGAACGAAATATAGGATAACATCAGGACTGAGTATTGGGATTATCAGGGTGTAGATAACCTAGCTTCCCCAGTTACTAGAGCATTAGGCAACCTTCCCTATCAGAAAGATAGGGATTGGAAGCAGTGGGAGGAAGTAATTAATCAGACAATCTCACTCTACAAGTCATAATCCTATGTATTTCCAAAATCTGAAACAGATTTTTTTCCTTCATAGAATATCTTTTCAGAAATTACCATTTAGCAATTACCCAGCGTCAGGAGTGATTCATATCACTATAATGAGTAGCGACAGGAGAGCAGAGCTCCAGGTTTGACGCCTTTTTTCTGTGGGAAGCGATGATCTGTACATGGGCTCACCTGGCACCCGATGACAGACAGCCAGTGAAGTTTGACACAAAAGACACTGGCTATGTTCCAAATAGCACCCTATACCTTATCAATCGCTGCTTTATACAGCCTATACTGATCTAGTCACACGCAGTGCCATGTATACCGAACAGGATGTCAATTGCTATCCATCTTGTCTGTAAGTCTCTCTGCAAAGTGTTTACTTTTAGTGTGATGAGGAATAAAAGCATGGAGATAGGTGGGAACTTTACAGAAATCAGGTCGGTGCAAGACTACTAGATTACCACCAATCTTATGTCCTTGTAGCAGCTCTCTGAAGAATGGTTATCATCTTAAATCCAATAGTGCGGTGGCCATCTGCACTGCCCAGTCTCAAGAAAATATGGGCAATTAATACCACCGATGTAACATCAATGTAAATGCAGCAGGGCTCATAGTATAGGTGAATGGTTTGAGGATTTTAACTGGCCATCTCTTGGTTTAGGATGCTGTATGGTACTTTGTTAAAACCACCCCCATAAGCCTGGATGTATATTCTGTTAATGTTTGCAAAATGTGTAAGAAGAATCACTATCATAACTCAGTTAGCTCGAAAATTCCAAGTTTGAATGTGTTTTGTTAACATGGGGCATAAACACATTACATCAATGTTTCTACAGTGCCAACAGGTTAATACCTACTGCCTGGAACATTTTTAACACTCAGAAATGATGGTATGCTTAGGTAAGTGTATAGTGTTGTTCCCTGAGATACAGTGTAAAGTTGACAATATTGTAGAACGGGCCATTTTGTACTTCTGCAAAACTTGTACTCTTTCACCTTTACTGAAATGGTTTAACAGTGCTGAAGAGAACCACCCAAATAATTTGTTCATCTTCACTTTCTCAAGACCATTGTATAGGGAATCTAGTTTCAGGTGATTTTTTGCTGTACTAATTAATAATTACAAGCAAGCCCCTAAAATTGTAGCTAAAGCACATTTAAATAATGATTATGTGATCATAGCTATTTACTATTACTTGTGGTTGTCACACTGAGCTATCTTAAAGGGACATTTCAACCTGGAACCTAATGTTAGCGATGGCCATACGAGGCTTCATTACCATTCTTCTAGCAGCAGGATATTATGCTAGCAGCGCTAACTCAGATTTTCTTTTCCAAAATAAAAGCCATTATTGAAATATATAAGGCAATATAGTTAGCAATCTAGTCTGTACATTTTATGTTTAATGTCCGTTCCATTATTGTTTGTGTGTGTTCTTTTTTACAGACTATATTGTTAACTACAGTATCTCACAAAAGTACACACCTCACATTTTTGCAAATATTTGATTACATCTTTTCATGTGACAACACTGAAGAAATTTGCTACAATTGACACTTTGACACTTTGCTACAATGTAAAGTAGTGAGTGTACAGCTTGTATAACAGTGTAAATTTGCTGTCCCCTCAAAATAACACAACACACAGCTATTAATGTCTAAACCGCTGGCAACAAAAGTGAGTACACTCCTAAGTGAAAATGTCCAAATTGGGCCCAAAGTGTCAATATTTTGTGTGACCAACATTATTTTCCAGCACTGCCTTAACCCTCTTGGGCATGGAGTTCACCAGAGCTTCACCGGTTGCCACTGGAGTCCTCTTCCTCACCTCCATGACAACATCATGGAGCTGGTGGATGTTAGAGACCTTGCGCTCCTCCACCTTCCATTTGAGGATGCCCCACAGATGCTCAATAGGGTTTAGGTCTGGAGACATGCTTGGCCAGTCCATCACCTTTACCCTCAGCTTCTTTAGCAAGGCAGTGGTCATCTTGGAGGTGTGTTTGGGGTCGTTATCATGTTGGAATACTGCCCTGCGGCCCAG